>BQNB010115223.1:6966-18008 GCA_026074375.1 Tanacetum coccineum
ATTTTCTTCATTTCTTATAGAATGTGTATATCATTTACAATTTGCAAAATGTGCAGCAAATGAAGTCTCCCTTACTCGTCTAACTTTTATTAAGAGACCCCGTATGGTTCGTTGTGTATTCAATCCGCAATTCAGTTGTATCCACCTAGCATACCCACCTAGAGCAAAACCAAAGCCTGCCAAGTAAGCAAAACATGGTTATTTTCAACGTCTTAACGGTTATATAACTAAAGCATTTTAAGGTTATATAACTGATAAACCAAAGACGCACTTGAAGGTTATATAATTGATAAACTAAAGACGCAGCCCTCGAGAAGAAACAATTTAGTGTACATCAATAGTTAGTACGATAGGTTGGGAAAAGCAATTCTCACCTCTGTTGGCACGACATACTTATTCTCCAAGTATGATGTTTAGGTCATGAGGCCACATGTCGTTGGTTGCATCAACTTTGTGCAACGATTTTGTTATTTCACAACCTTTTACACCTCCCCAAAGGTCTAAATGTGTAACCGTGAACTGAGTGATCTTGGTTACCCGAATGACAACCATGATCTAAAAAAACTAAAAAGTGGCAAACATTAGAAATTATGACTCAAGGGTGAAACTGTGAAAACATGTAACAATGAGTTCAACCTTGTTACAAAGAACATAATGCATTACATAAACTACTCTCTAGATGTAATTTGGTCGTTTATGAAATTTTGTCTTACTGTTGTAGAATGAACAGTTTAGCCTTTGTAACATAAAGCGAAAGACAATATATGTTGTCGTTAAATGTTCGATGTGGAAAATAAATCAGGTGCAAATGAAAAAAAATGCATCTATTGATGATGCACATTAATCCTAAGACGGGTATAATCTATAGAAACCATAGAGCTTCACCAATAGTGATGCAATTTCTAAACTTATTTCTTCTATATGGCATAAACAATTCGTACTCACAAAATAACAATAACAGTAACGTTATACATTCTAGCATCTTTAGGACTAAACGCGAAGTCATTACACCTCATATTCCTCGCATATGCCACCATACGTATCTTACTCGTAGCTATAAACATATGTATCCTCGGATATTTTGCATACTTCACCACCTCCCACGCTTTATCTATATCGGTTTTATTACATCTCGCCAAACCACATATGACCGCCACATGCACCTCCTCTTCTCCACCCACCCTATCATTTCTTGCCAAACCCATTATACATGAAGACTTTAAGCCCAAGTTTAAATAAAAAGACCCATTTCCTTTTTATTATTATCGCCGACCCAAACTACTAAGGCCCATTCCTATTTAACCTTCGTTAGTCCCTTTAGGGACTAACTTTGCAAAACTTCAATATACTTTGAGGGGGCATTTCTGCCATCCCCCAAAGTTGAATCCACCACAAGGGACCTTTATTGCAAGATATACATACACCTTGGAGGGCTTGTTTTGCCAACTCCACAAACCTTTCCCCTGCACCCTCAAACAAACAGACATAAACCCCTCTTTCCCGCCAATGAACAGTACCCAAGTACTGTTCATTGTCTCCTACCTCCAGCAAACAAACAAAAACTCATTAAAACTATAAACCCCACACCCCACATGGATCAATGAACACCTTGGCAATCCCCAACTCCCTCATTCGGCAAAAGAAAATGACAAGAAATCAATGGTCAAGATCAATTTGCTTGGGGACTACTCAAAATGGACGGCATAGATGGTGATTATGGCTCACTCACACAACAAACACACAAGCTGAAGTCTCTCTACAAAGAAACACAAGACCTAGAATCTTCCTGGTTCTTGTATAAATAGGGCAGTTGTAAGCCCTTAGAAAAACATATGTAGTTTTAACCTAGGTTAGTTCCAGTTAGTTCTTATGCACTTTAATTCCCAAGTATATGTAATCTTTTTTTAAAGTTAATGAATTTAAGATTTTTTTTTTTTTTTTTGTTCTTCTTTAAAACCCGTTTTCCATTTTTTAAGTGCTTTAAGTTTTCAACGTCCCTTCATAAGTTCTTCTAAGCTTTTATAACTAGGGTATTTTGGATAAGCTTTCTCAAAAACTACTAAGCTTTTAAGTTTTCATTAGTAAGGAATTTGGCATTTTGAGCTTTTGGATGATAAGCAAATAAAGGAAGTGCTTATGGGTTCAAATAAGTGCTTATTTAAAAGCTGGTAGGTTTTTTAGAGCTTATTTAGTTCTTTAATCCCTGTTTAAAGCAAAGAGCAGTAAGTTTTCTTTTTCATATTTTGCTTAAGTACTGTATCAAGTGCTTATAACTCTTATTTTACCTGTCTTTTTATGCTTATTTAATGATAGTTTAGCCTGCTTATGCTTACTTAATGTTTTCATGCCGTTATTTAAGTTTTGCTTTGAATCTGTCCTTTATTAGGCTCTTAAACTGTTTATCTGCATATTTATCTGCCTTATTTGCCATTGACTGTGCTTATTTATGATTTGTTAACGATGTTTTAGTGCTTATCTTGCTTAGTTTTTAGTTTAAAAGTGATTTGTGCGAATTTCTTAGTTAGTACTGGTAGTGTATTCAGTTAGTACTGGTAGTGTAATTTGTTAGTACTGGTAGTTCATGAGTAATACTGTTGGATTAATTTAGCTTATTTAAGTGCTTATTATTGATTGAAGTCTGCTTATAAGTGTCTTATATTGTTATTTGATGATCTGTTTTTAACAGTTTAGGATCGAATCAGCTTGAAATAGAAAAAAAATGACTTTTGAAAACTTAAAGTGCTGTTTGGAACAAGCAGTACTAACCCATAATTAGTACTGCTAGTTTTCTTTTGGACTTTTACCCTAACAGTACTAACTCCAAGTTAGTACTGGTAGTGTATTTAGTTAGTACTGGTAGTGTTGTTAGTGCTGTTAGTGCATTTTTGCTTATTAGCTTATTATTTCTGCTTATTTAGGATTAGCTTAGCTTTTTAGAGTAGATTTAGCCCATTTTCGCTTACTGTCTTTAGTTTAGAGCTTATTTAAGCTTATTTGCCTTTTTAAAAGTTAATTTTAAGTGTTTATTTTTTAGCTTATTTGCCATTCTAGCTTATTCTAGTTGCTTATTTTTATGCTTGAGTGCTCATTAGGGGTAGTTAAATATCTGTTTTAGCTTAATTGCTTAATTCTTATTTCATTGTGTTTTATTAAGCCTAGCAGTACTAAGTTGAAGCTAGCAGCACTAACTTTTTAAGTTAGTACTGCTGAGTCTTATTTGTTTTTCTAGCTTATCTGTCTTAAATTCTTAGCTTATTTTTGTTCTTAGCTGCTTAATAGGTGTAGTGTAGGACATATCTTAGCTTATTTGTCATTTAGTTGCTTATTGTTGGGTTGTTTTTGCTAATACTGCCATTTTATTTTGCTTATTTCATGCTTATTTGCAATTTACATAATTTTATCCTTTTTTTAAGTTGCTTATTGTTAGCTTTTTCAAAAAGTTATATATCATTTAGGGTTAAATTTTTGGATAATTTAGTTTTGTTTTAACTCACGTTTTTACTCTCCCGTCCACGTTTTAGGATTTACTCATTCTAGCTTTCGTTTTTATGTTTTCCTTAATTGTTTTTGCATTCTAATTAGAAAAACAAAATCCAAATCTTTTTCCATTCAAGCATCGTAATTCAAACCAACATTCGACTTTCCAATTCGCTCCTCGTTGGGGATAAACGACCCGAGAATATCATATCATACTACTCTCGGTTTCATTGATTATTTTTAGATTATCCTTATTATATATTAATATATTATATAAAAGGGGTGATTTAAGAATCAGCAATCAATGTCACACCCCGCCAAGGCGGAAACGCGAGGCTATGACACCCGTAATTTGAGCAGGTTAGTTATACCTTTAGAGTTGGCTAAGTGTCTATACGTGTTATATGTGTGTGGTATGTGGCTTTATCTGTGTGCATGAATTCATTCTGAGATGCGTGTTCATTTCAATTTTGAATGAGTTTGAGGTATTTTAGGGTATTTCCATTTTTGTTCACGTGTAGTGGCAATGAAAATGAGTAGCGTGCTTGCATGCATGGCTACGTCAATATGTGGATAATTATGTGTTGAATTATTATGGAAAGTATGTCATAATGGAAGTGAATTAGGTTCGTGAAATATGAGAATTAGTAATGAACTTTCTACAAATAGAAAGTATTATGGTGAAATGAAAATTATAAATAGAAAGTCTAGTATGTAGTTTTCATGCAAAAAAGGTTTACCAATTTTACCAAGGCCTTTGTAGAAAATTAAGGTAATGTAAGTAAGTGTATAATTAATTAATAAAAAAAGTAATAAAAATATGTATAAGGGGGGGATCGGTGGAAAAAGAAAAGGAAAAGGAAAAGGAAAAAAATGTGCATTATCTTAAAACAAGTTTTAGTTAGATTAGGTTTCTAATTAGTTAACTTATATAAAAACCCTAAACACAATTTTAGTTCATCATTGCCTCCTCTCCCCCCTGTCGTTCGACCCTACTCCCAAGAACCCTAGAAGACGAAATTTTTGATCCAAGAAATTAAGAGCTAGTTCGTGTTAGGAGCACGTAAGTAAGATAGGTAATGATTCTACCCTTGTTAATTCTTTTTAAATCATGTAACAAATAATATGATGGATCATTAGGGTTTAAAGCTTCTGTAATTAATGATGTTATGATCATGCTAGTGCGTTTAGGGTTTGATTAGGGTCATATTGGTGCAAACGGATATGATTAAAACATGTTAATTTGTGATTTAGGGTTTGGCAGATTTTTAGGTCGTGTTCAATGAATGATATCTTGATGATAGAAACGAGTTAAGAGGTGAATCTTGTGCCTAAATTGTAGTTCAGAGAGTCTAGTTTTCAAAAAGTCCAGGCTCGAAGGTTTTTGAGGTAGGGAAGTTAGTCAAATGGTCATTGCAAGAAAAGTTGTTAAAACAGTAAATTAGGGTCAGATTTGGGTCAGAATTAGAGAGGTAAAACCCCTATTTAAATTCGAATTAAGGTTAGCCAAAACATAAAAGTCAATTTCTATATGTCTATTAACTTCGATTAAAAATTTAGCTTCTGATTAGTTATCTAAGTATGGTTAGCAAGGTCAAACATTTTAGTACGCGTTTAGATCCGAATCTGAGTAATTAAAAGTTGGAATTTATTTAGGGCATTTAAACATGGGAATAAATTAGTGAAAAAAATAAGGTAGATAGTAAACTCATGGAAGTTTATGGATGATTTTATTGGGAATTTATGAGGATCATTAGGTATGGTTTGGAAAATTGGAAACTGTCACTAAAATTCTATGTTTTCGGGTAAAATGTAGTTAAGTAGACGTATGAGTAAATGAGAGGGTTAAAGTCGGGCATGGTGTCGGGGTAACCCATGGAGGTATGTAAACCCCTTATACATCTATCATATGATTGTTGCATAGGCTTAAGCATTTGGCTTAGTCGTGTGTAACACGTTTATATTTTATTGTGTAGTTTTGTGCTAGGATATTTGGGAAGCTGCGTTGAGCATCAGGTAAGTTTCATAGTCCCTCTTTTTACATTGTTTTTATATTGGGATGGAAATGATGCAAATGGTTTTGAAATGTTTTAATTATTGTGATTATGTGGTTTAATTGATGCATGGACATTTATGTGGCTATTATATGATATGTGCTAAATGTTTATGTGTTGTTGGATCGGAGGGTAATGTTCCTACCCATTATTGTGTGATTCTGAGTGGAGGGTAAAGTTTTTACCCATTAATGTGTGATTCCGATCGGAGGGTACCCAATACTGTGTGATGTTTTGGTGTGACTTGGACCGTGGGACATGTTCCGTCCTGATTGTGGTTGTTTTGTACTTATGCATGTTAGCCTGTATAATATCTAGCTTAACTGTGTTGCCATGTTATGTTTTATTAATCACAGTAATTGATTAAAAGTTTGAATTGTGTGTCGTAAACCTATGACTCTCACCAACCTTTGTGTTGACGTTTTTAAGCATCATTTTCAGGTGAGCACCATAAGGATCTTAAGAATAAGCGGAGTTTAATCTCCTATTTTATTTCATGCATGAATGAATATTGAATGTTATTGATTTGAACTGCTTAGGTTTATTTTGGATGTTTTGCATGTCTTGGTATTGACGTGAACCCCCTTTGCTTCAATACAAGACGCCAGTTATCTTTTATGTTTGTTTTGGTATTTTCATGACACTTTGTGTCTATACCTTGTTTACTTTATGCATTGTAGTTCTCTATATAGACGCCATTGTAGTTGTGATGATATCCATTCTCGTTACGCCTCGTGTTTCCGCCTTGGCGGGGTGTGACAGATTGGTATCAGAGCCTTTAGTTATAGAAAAGTAGGTGGTTGAGCCTAGACTCTAACCTAGTAGTCCTTCATATAGATGCATTTTTGGGCTTAAGTGTTTAGTATTATAACAATTATGCTTCCCCTCTAATTGCATAGCTTTTATTATCTCATTTTGTCTAATTTTCATTTATTTATTTTGTCTACCATTATCTGATATGGTATATACTACGTCCTTAATAATTTAGCCATGTCTCCCACTGACCATAAGAAGTTTCGTTGGGGAATTGCCTATGAAACTGGACGTAAGGGCTTCACTGATCCAAAGAATGGAATTTGGTTTAAGCGGATTAACCGCAAAATCCGAATACCTATTGAACTATACCTGTGCCGAGTCGAAGAAAGTTGACTATGAAGGAAGTTGATGGAGAAACGATCATGAAGTTGGAAACAAAAATGATTGCAAAGGATGACACTGTCTCCAAATTTCCTGGAAAGTTTCCTAGATACATGCCATCAAAGGAAGAAGAGGAAGAGCCTGAAAAGAAGGGATCGAATAAAGCTCCTGAAAATGGGCCAAACTATGTGTTTTTGAGTTATGCAGTATCCGACAGTGATTCAGATCTCGAGTCCACAGCAAGGTATGGACCCAAGTATAATGAGTTGGAAGACACTTGTGAGAGTAGAGTTCGACCCAATACCTGACTATTCGTCTCGTTCTAAGTTTTAAGATTTTAGTTGTTTGACTTTAGCCGGAGCCATGTTTAGGAATGTCTACTTTTAGTTATTGGATTTTATTTAAGCATTTTAATATTATGATACTTTTAATATAAAATACTTAAATAAATCCAATAACCAAAAGTTGGATAATACATCTATTGTTCCCACATACTAGTAATTAAAATAAATCCAATAACCAAAAGTATTTTCATTGTGGCTCCAGGCATAGTCAAACAACTAAAATCTTAAAACTTAGAACGAGACGAATAGTCAGGTATTGGGTCGAACTCCACCCTCTGATCCAACAACACATAAACATTTAGCATATATCATATAATTGCCACATAAATGTCCATGCATCAATTAAACCACATAATCACAGAAATTAAAACATTTCAAAACCATTTGCATCATTTCCATCCAAATTTAAAAACAATGTAAAAAGAGGGACTATGAAGCTCACCTGATGCTCAACGCAACTTCCCAAATATCCTAGCACAAAACTACACAATAAATATAAACGTGTTACACGAGACTAAGCCAAATGCTTAAGTCCATGCAACAATCATATGATGGATGCCTAAGGGGTTTACATACCTCCATGGGTCACCCCGGCACAATGCCCGACTTTAACCCTCTCATTTACTCATAAGTCTACTTAACTACATTTTACCCGAAAACTTAGAATTTTAGAGACACTTTCCAATTTTCTAAACCATACCTACTGACCCTCATAAATTCCCAATAAAATCATCCATAAACTTCCATGAGTTTACTATCTACCTTATTTTTCCACTAATTTATTCCCATGTTTAAATGCCCTAAATAAATTCCAACTTTTAATTACTCAGATTCGGATCTGAGCGCGCACTAAAATGTTTGACCTTGCTAAACATACTTAGACAACTAACCATAAGCTAAATTTTTGAGCGAAGTTAATAGACATATACAACTTGACTTTTGTATTTTGTCTAACCTTAATTCGAATTTTAAATAGGGATTTTACCTCTCTAATTCTGACCTAAATCTGACCCGAATTTATTGTTTTGACAACTTTTCTTGCAATGACCATTTGACTAACTTCCCGACCTCAAAAACCTTTGAGGCTAGACTTTTTGAAAACTAGACTCTATGAAATACAATTTAGGTACAGGATTCACCTCTTAACTCATTTCTATCTTCAAGAATTAACAAGGGTTGAATCATTACCTAGCTTACTTACCCGCTCCTAACACGAACTAGCTCTTAATTTATTGGATCAAAAATTTTGTCTTCTAGGGTTCTTGGGGTAGGGTCGAACGGCACAAAGGGATGGGTAGAAAAGAGAAGGCAACTAATGAGCTAGGGTTTTTATATAAGTTAACTAATTAAAATCCTAATCTAACTAAAACTTGTTTCAAGATAATGCACATTTTTTTCCTTTTCTTTTTCTTTTACCACCGATCGCCCCCTATACCTATTTTTATTACTTTTTTTATTAATTAGTTATACACTTACTTACATTACCTTAATTTCCTAAAAAAACTTGGTAAACCTTTTTGCATGAAAACTACATACTAGACTTTCTATTTATAATTTTCATTTCACCATAATACTTTCTATTTTTAGAAAGTTCATTACTAATTCTCATATTTCACGAACCTAATTCACTTCCATTATGACATACTTTCCATAATAATCCAACACATAATTATCCACATATTGACGTAGCAATGCATGCAAGCACGCCACTCATTTCCATTGTCACTACACGTGAACAAAAATGGAAATACCCTAAAATACCTCAAACTCATTCAAAATTGAAATGAACACGCATCTCAGAATGAATTCATGCACACAGATAAAGCCACATAGCACACACATATAACACGTATAGACACTTAGCCAACTCTAAAGGTATGACTAACCTGCTCAAATCACGGGTGTCACAGTATCCCCTCCTTAAGGAAATCTCATCCCGAGATTTAACTAGCCGGTTCAACAGCACGATCAACAAATAACTGAGGATACTTAGACTTCATATGGTCTTCGCGCTCCCAAGTGAACTCGGGACCATGCTTTGAATTCCAACAAACTTTCACAAGTGATATCTTACTACGCTTCAAACTCCTAACCTCACGGTCCATAATCTCTACGGGTTCCTCAACAAAACGAAGAGTCTTGTCGATCTTGATTTCATCCAATGGCACATGCAGATTAGCATCCGCCAAACACTTCTTCAAATTTGACACGTGGAATGTGTCATGCACACTACTCAATTCCTCAGGCAATCTTAACCGATAAGCTACAGGGCCGATCCTTTCAAGGATCTCGAATGGTCCTACATACCTCGGTGCTAACTTACCTTTCTTTCCAAAATGAATCACGCCTTTCTAGGGTGACACCTTTAATAACACATGATCTCCAACCTCGAACTCCAATGACTTACGTCTATTATCAGCATAGCTCTTTTGATGATCCCTCATCGCTTTGAGCTTTTCCTTTATCAACACTACCTTATTAGTTGTTTCTTGTACAAGTTCAGGTCTAATCAAACTACTTTCACCAATTTTAGCCCATAGAACGGGCAACCTACATTTCCTTCCATACAATGCTTCGAACGGAGTACACTGAATGCTTGAATGATAACTATTGTTGTAAGAGAATTCCGCTAACGGTAGGTAAACATCCCAATTGCCACCAAAGTTAATAACATAGGCCCTTAACATATCCTCCAAAGTCTGAATCGTACGCTTATTTTTTCCATCCGTTTGAGGATGATAAGCTGTACTTATATCCAATCGCGTCCCTAAAGCTTTTTGCAATGTTTACCAGAAACGTGATGTAACCCGTCCATCTCGATCTGAAATAATCAATATGGGAACTCTGTGTCATGCGACTATCTCATCGATGTACAATTTTGCCAATCTCTCAGTACTATAATCCTCTCACGTCGCCAAAAAATGAGTCGACTTGGTCAGCATGTCGACTATTACCCAAATCGTATCATGCCCACTCTTCGTCTTAGGTAACTTGGTGATAAAATCTATATCGATTTTATCTTATTTAACCTCGGGTATCTCTGGTTGCTGCAATAACCCCGAAGGCCTTTGATTCTTGGCCTTCACCTTCGAACAAGTTAAACATTTTCTAACATAAGTAGCAATATCCCTCTTTATTCCCGGCCACCAGTACATATCTCAAAGATCATGGTACATCTTATCCACTCTAGGATGTACAAAGTACCTAGTCTTATAATCTTTGTCTATAATTATCGTTCTCACACCTCCTACTAACGGAACCCATATACGGTCCATAAAGTATAAACTCTCATCTTCTTTCCTTTCCATCTGTTAATCTAAACCATGTAGCCTTTCTGCAAGTGCGTTCTCTTGCTTGAACGCCTCACTCTGAGCTGCCAGTATCATTCCTCTTACTCTAGACTGAATAGTCATAGCCATTGCTCGTACACATCCAGGTTTCACTCGTTCCTTCCTACTTTATGCCTAAGCCTCCACATTTGCCTTACCTGGATGGTAGCGAATCTCACTCTCATAGTTACTAAATAACTTAATCCACCTCCTTTGACGCATATACAACTCCTTCTAATCAAATATGTGTTGAAGGATCTTATGATCTGTGTAGATGACACTCTTCATACCATACAAATAATGCCTCCAAGTTTTATGGGCAAACACAACTGTTCCTAATTCTAGGTCGTGCGTTGTATAATTCTTCTCATAGATCTTTAGCTGTCTTGATGCATAGGAAATTACTTTGCCTCTTTCCATGAGTACATAACCTAATCCCTGGTTTGATGCATCATAGTAGACTACGAAATCTTCAACCCCATCAGGTAGTGACAATATCGATGCATCAGACAAATTGTTCTTCAAATTCTGGAAAGCCTCTTCCTGTTCCATGCCCCACTCATACTTTTTGTTTTTTAGGTCAACGAAGTAAGACATTTAGCAATCTTAGAGAAATTTGCAATAAAACGTCGGTAGTAACCTGCTAACCCCAAAAATGATCGAATTTTAGACGGTGTTGTAGGAGCTTTCCAATTCTTTAC
>BQNB010115224.1:0-21603 GCA_026074375.1 Tanacetum coccineum
CAAAGAATAAGCAACTAAAAGCTATTAGAAATAGTTTAGAAAGTAAGCTTAGTGAATTAAAATTAAAATTGTCTACACTCGAGAAAAACAAGGGAGTTGATCTCGAATGTACAAATTATCAATCACTTAAAATTAACAACGAAAAACTTAAAGATGAAGCTCTTAAGCTAACTCAATTTAAAAAGAGTACACATTGTTTGAATGAAATGTTGAGTAATCAAAATCCCTCCGGTGATAAATTGGGTCTAGGCTTTAATTCATTTAAAGCATCAACAAGCAGAACTAAGAAAATCAAATTTGTGATATCTCATAATGAAACGCCTTCTGGTGGCAGTCCCCCAAATGCTTAGGGCGGCCCCCATAAAGCTCAGACGGCCCCCACAGCAATTAAGGGACCGCCTGTCTGTTCACCAGAATATGAAAAATCCATTTCTTTTCAAAAATCCATTTTGGGTCCTAGACCAAAACATATAATGGTAAACAATGTTAAAATTCCCGTTGCTAGTGATAATGAGGTTAAACAATTTTATAAACCATCATTAAAACCCGGAGTTAGATTTTATAAACCAAATTTTAGGTCAAAAACTCCACCACCTAGAAGAGTCGATAATCACTATCCTCGTTCTAAGACACCGCAACCAAAAAGAAATGTTGGTCGATAAAACCAACCTCATGGTTTTCCCGTAACTTGGAATAACTTCCAACCTCAAAGTTACATGCCATGGGGAATGTGTCCTCCATTTCCACATCCTAATAAAATGCATCAAATGCAAGGGATGTTTAGCACTAACAACTTTAGACCCATGAGATATTGGGGACTAAATGTTTGAGTTGTTGTCTTATATAAATAGATATGCCTTGGAGTCGACTTGGAACCCGATGAGTGGATAAAAGATAGTGGATGATCTAAACACATGACAGGTCATCGAAAGCTCTTCTGAACGTACAAGGCATACAATGGAGGTAACGTAAATTTTGGTAATAATCTATGCGGAAACATCATTGGCAAAGGTACGATCTCTCATGGCTCACTTAAAATTGCTAATGTAAAGCATGTAGATAATTTAGGATTCAACTTGCTAAGTGTAGGACAAATATGTGATAGTAAGTGTAAGGTTATATTTTTTGAAAATGATAGCGAGATAGTTAAGGACGGTAAAGTCATAGGTAGAGGTATTAGGAAGAAAGGCTTATATGTGATGAAATTAGGAACTAAGCCTGAAGACCAAATTTGTCTTGCAACGATTAATGAAAACTCCACCTTGTGGCATAGGAGATTAGGTCACGCTAATATGCGTCTCATTCAATCGTTAGTATCTAAGGAACTAGTTAGAAACTTACTCAAGCTTAAGTTTGATCAACACTTTTGTGAAGCTTGTAAAATTGGAAAACAAGCTCACGCTAGTCACAATGCTAAGAATGTAGTCTCAATGACTAGATGCTTAGAACTTCTCCATATGGATCTCTTTGGTCCATCCTCCGTACGGAGTTACGGAGGAAACCTTTACACCTTAGTAATAGTAGACGAATATTCTAGGTATACATGGACAAGATTTCTTAGGATTAGAAATGAAGCCTTTGATCAATTCGAGATATTTAGTAGAAAAATACAAAACTAATTAGGAAGTCTAATAGTTTCAATTAGGACGGACCACGGTAGGGAATTTGATAATGAAGTGCAATTTGGAGAGTTTTGTAATGCCAACGGTATTACACATAAATTCTCGGCTCCACGCACTCCACAATCAAATGGCATGGTAGAAAGGAAAAATAAGACACTATAAGAAATGAGTAGAACTATGTTGAATGAACAATCGTTACCACAAAAGTTTTGGTGTAACGCCGTAGATACTTTAACATACATCCTCAACTGAATCCTAATTAGAACTATTTTAGGTAAAACACCTTATGAACTTTTGAGAGGTAGGAAACCTACTCTTGATTATTTTAGAGTGTTTGGAAGCAAGTGCTTCATTTTAAACAACAAAGACTACCTTACTAAGTTTGACCCAAAGTCATACGAAGGCGTCTTTTTAGGCTACTCCCAAAATAGTAAAGCCTACATCATCCTTAATAAACACACCATGAAAATCAAAGAATCACTTAACGTGACATTCGATGAAACTCCTCCACCCTCTAAGACATCACCCTTGGCGGATAATGACGTAGATGAAGAAGAAGCAATTAAGGTTAACAAAAATAAAAACTTAGAAAATGACATTGAGGATGAAACTTTAGAAATTGATGAAGTAGTTAATATTAAAGAATCTAGGAACCATCCATTAGAAAATGTCATAGAAAACCTTAACTAAAGAACTCTTAGGTCACAAGCCCAAAACCAAAGTAACTCCTTTGTTTTATATCAACTATAGAACCTAAGAATGTGAATGAAGCCTTAAAGGATGAAAGTTGGATCATTACAATGCTAGAAGAATTAAATCAATTCATTGCAAACGATGTTTGGGAGTTAGTAGCACAACATAAGAATATGACAATCATAGGAACTAAGTGGGTGTATAGGAATAAGTTAGACGAGAACGGTGTCGTTTCTCGAAATAAGGCTAGTTAGTTGCACAAGGTTATAATCAACAAGAGGGCATCGATTATGATGAAACGTATGCCCCAGTTGCTAGGTTAGAGTATGTTAGGATATTTTTAGCTTATGCTTGTGCTTTAGACTTTAAGTTATTCCAAATGGATGTAAAAAGTGCATTCCTTAATGGTTTTATCAATGAGGAGGTATACGCGGCACAACCTCTAGGATTCATTGATTTCGAAAAACCAGATCATGTTTATAAACTCAAGAAAGCTTTATATGGTCTTAAACAAGCACCCAAAGCTTGGTATGATAGATTAAAAGCGTTTCTTATTAAACATGAGAACAAAAAGGGAATGGTAGATAACACACTTTTTACTAAGAAGAAAAGTTCAAACCTCATCATTGTTCAAATATATGTCAACGACATTATATTCGGTTAGACTTGTCAAGACATGTGTGATGAATTTGCCAAAATCATGCATGACGAGTTCGAGATGAGCATGATGGGTGAACTTAACTTCTTCCTTGGACTACAAATAAAACAAATGGAAGATGGAATTTTCTTTAATCAATCTAAATATATTAAAGAAATGCTTAAGAAATTTGGTTTAGAAGATTCTAAACCAATGAAAACTCCCATGTCCTCGGATACTAAACTCATGAAAGATGAAGAGTGTGAGTCGGTAGATAGTACCAAGTATCGAGGCATGATAGGTAGTCTACTCTACCTAACGGCAAGTAGGCCTGATATCATGTTTAGTGTCTGGCTTTGTGCACGCTTGCAAGAGGATCCCAAAACCTCTCATCTTGAAGCGGTTAAGCGTATATTCTGATACATTAAAGGCACTACGTACTTAGGATTATGGTATCCTAAGGGGACTAGCATAGAAACCGTAGTATATGCCGACTCTGATCATACGGGAGATTATGTGGACAAAAAGAGCACTAGCGGTATTTGTACGTTCGTGGGATGTTGTTTAACATCTTGGTTCTCGAAGAAACAAACCGCTCTTGCTATATCCACTACCAAAGCTGAATACATAAGCGCCAGAAAGGCATGTCAACAAGCACTATGGATGAAACAAGCTCTTATCGACTACGACATTCAACTCGACGACATCCCGATCATGTGCGACAATAAATGCGCGATTTGACCTTAGCAAAAACCCGGTGCAACACTCTAGAACTAAACACATTAAAATTCGTCACCACTTTCTTTGTGATAATGTCCAGAAAGGACATATCTCTATCGAAAAAGTGTTGTCTATCGACAATATCGCCGACATTCTCACTAAACCCCTTAAACTTGAATCGTTTAACTATCTACGTCTTGGTTAAGGAATGATGGAACACATTCCATAAATCGTTCTTCTTTTCTTCTAGTCTCGATTCTAGTCCGTGTTCCACTCCGTGTTGTGACAACTTAATTACTTCATCCGAAGTACTTTAAGCATTTTTAATTCGCGAAATGCAAATTAAAACGTCACTCCTTCAGTAAAAGTTTTGTCAAAAATCGAGTCCAAAACACCTCCACTGGAGGCGGCCCCCATATCGTGGGCGGCCCCCTGATTAAATCAAGCGGCCCCCATATCGATATGGGACCGCCACCAGTCGAGACTAAATGTCTACATACCTTTTTTGTTAAACACAAAAACAAACACCCTCTTCCTCTCTAAAACTTGGAGCGACGAAACACAACCAAAATCCACCAAACCTTAAAATCAACCATTAAAACACAAATTGAAGATCAAATAAACTCCAATAAAAAAATCCTAACATCACAAAGATCATCAATTGTGAGTCATTTCATCTATTTTCTTTCAAATTTGTGTCTAGGGTTCATGTTGAACAAAAAACAAAATTAGGAATTTCTCATTTTTCTTTTAATTGTGTGCAATTAAGACTATAATAACACAATGTATAACTATTATGCTTCCCGTAGACATAAGATTTGCATAATTGAGTGTGTTTGTCAAAAATTTTGATATGAACAAAAACCCCAATTTGCTTTTGAAATTACTCACTGTAGGAACACCATAAAAATGTTTTAATGCATGGTTAATACCCTCTAAAAACGTTTTTGCATTCATGCCTAATGATCTCATGAACAAAATTCGAAGTATATAATTCATATGTATTTTTTGACATGTTTGGATGAGCAAAATTAAATTAAGGAGCATTTGGGTTAACTCATAGGTTTTGTTTTTAGAGTCGAGTTAATCGTTACTCCACAATTTGTTGCATATAGGCACACACTAGGTGTAAATTCTTGCTAAAATTTCAAGCACATACTAATAAAATATGATATTATTCATTTATTTTAGGTGACAATGCCTCGCATCAACAGATTAGATCACCAAAACACTGGTAACTACATTCCAATCATATCTGATAAATTTGATCAACCACTTCAAAACACACTTAAACTCCTTAAAAAATGATACTTTCATGAGGGTCGGGTTGTAAGTCAAAACTTTGAAAATATAAACTACATCAATGCCAAGTTTGAGTCTATCGAGTTTGAGTGTCTCCTAAAAATAAAAGAACAAATTGATCCCTGGTTTGTTCTTGAATTTTATAGTCAACTTGAATTTAACTATAAATCTGAAGGTCACTTCGTTGTTCATTTCATCATTCAAATAAATTGTTTTCTTTCACTCTCGAAGAGTTCGGTCATATTTTGGGAATTCCTTTTAAGGGTCACTGCTCGTACTCTGACAAGTGGTCACTCGACTACTTGGAGGTTAGCACTCCCACAAAAGGTCATTATCAAACCATTCCTCCTTCCCCAAGTGTCATTAAAACCCTCATTCAAACTCCTCGACAAGGTCAAATAACTCGTGTTCGTAACAAGAAAACCATTAATGTTGATGAAAACAAAATTCTAAATCGTAAAATTCAAAATCATATGAGTTCTTGGGTCAAGATCATTCGTGAAAATGTATTATGTCTAGGAGGTCATCGTGATCATGTTCCGTCATGTCTATGTCATATGCTTTATTGCATTGAAACCTCCACAAAATACAATCTAGCATTTTTCATTCTAAAACGAATGGAAAGCATTCGAAACTCACCTAAGGCAAATCTACCTTACGGAATGCTATTGACTAGATTATTCACTCATATCGTGTCTAATTTTCCCGAGTTGTCAAATGATCGCTATATCTTGTGTGATCGTGTCATGCATCCTCTCGCTCCTCATTATGAGCGAAAGACGCGATCGGTTCATGACACGAAAAGATGTCGTTCTCCCAATCCTAACTCATCTAACGTCCTTGATCATTCATCATCATCTCATCATGTAGATGAAAATGATGAAGAACCGTTTCATTCTAATACACCCTCACCATCTCAACTCATCAATTCTTTATCAAATGTTGTTCCTAGAGTCTTTGAAAATCCACCTCATAAAAATCAAACAATGCTCACTTACCAAACTAAAATCCTAAACCATCAAAGTCAACATCGAGATGAGCATCGAAAAGGGTTAAGGTCAATCGGAAGAGCTCTAAAGAACGCGATGAGGGGTACCAAGAAGTGAAAAAACTTAAAGAATTATTAGTTACTTACTATTACTATTATCTTTTATATCACTAAGTACCCTATACTTTGATACTTGGTTTCATGGATTTATCATTACTAGGATTTATGCTCGTAGGTAGGAAATGCAATTTGCCATGGGTGATCTTTCAATTTTATCATCCATCACTATATTTTCATGATATTTGAATTATTATACTATATAAAATCGCCATGCATATTTAAATATTATATGCCTACCTAATTGCTTTATAAATTCCACCTTGCCTTTAAACTAGTTCTATTATATCTAGTTGACCAAGTTAGAACTTGTTGATTCTTGAGTATTAGGAGTTGCTGCATCTTTTTGTCTCAAACCATTCTTTTTTGCACTTAAGAGACAAAGTTAGGTAAACTGGGAAAAATTCGTCAATCCCAGTAAACAGCCCCCAAAAAGAGGTGGCGGCCCCTAATATATTTGGGACCGCCCAATATTTATGGGACCGCCGACAGGAGGGAACGAAATTTCCAGTCTTATCTCTTTTTCTGCAACTTTGACCCTCCTACCTATAGCTTCAATCTGGCATTTATCTATTTAGACAAACCACTTCTTACACCTTTCTCACTCAATGCCATGCTTTTCCATCTTTCCTCACCTCATCCATTATTTAAACCACAACATATCCTTATTTCTTCATCATCCTCTCCACTTCTCTTCTTCTTCTCATCTTGTTCATCAATATCTTGTTCAAACCCTCTTTCAAACTTCTCAAGGAAACCTAGACTTTCAGTAAGACAAGTTTGGAGGCGCACTACACCAAAATCTCCTCTTCCCTCTCAAAATGCTTCACCCTCACCTTCACCACCTACCAACAATCCAAGTAGGGAACAAATGGTGAACCAACTCCATGAAATTTCTCAAATCCTTGAAACAAATCTCCATCATGCAACTAACGTCTACTCTTAAGTTCCACCCTCTCCATGCTCTCCATCACCTCCTTTAATCCATCACGCTACTATTGACCAAGTTAACTTTCATTTAGGGTTTTGTCATTGTTGCATGTATACCCTAAATCATTTCAATCAATAAGGAATGAGCTCAATTTCATTCAATTCCTTCTCACTCACCCCATTCCTCAAGCTCGCACACAACCAAACCGTGCTTCACCTACCTCCCCTTTCTCACCCTACAATGATTAAACATTCTCATATGTTTAATTTATCTAAATAAACGGCAACCAATCTCTTGTTTACGGCATATTCTAGACATCAAGAATCAACTAGTCTAGCTATAGTTTAGGATGTTTCTTTATGTTATGCCTCTATGTTTAATTCCTAGTCTTGTAATATTCATACTCTTCTAGTATGAATTTAATCTATTATGAATGAATGGTCCTTTATTATTATGGGTGATATGAATGCATAATGGTTTAGATGGCTATTTTTTCTTTATCTCCATTATTAGCCTTGAATATATTTGTTGAGATATTGCTACTTGTTAGAAATGTTTCTTGCACTTGTATTTCTAACTCGGTTTTGTAGAAAAATCTCATAAGCTCGATCCCTTGGTGCCCCAAACGAGAGGGAGTATACATCAAGGGGGAGTCTTGGCATCGTCGCTTTCTTTCTCTCTTCATCTCGACGATTAACCTTTTTGGATTCGACAAAAAGGGGGAAAATGGATTAAAACTCTTTAATAACTTGAAATTTTTATTTTTATACAAAATGAGTTTATATTTTGTCATCATCAAAAAGGGGGAGATTGTTAATACAAATAATGCCTAAAAACGTTATTTTATTTTTCGACTCCTCTACGTTTTGAAATGACAAAATGTATAAACATTCACGATATAAATAAACGTTCACATGTTATTAATCGTAAACTTTCATTTCAACATAAATCACTTAAGGTATGAATAAACAAATCATTAAACATGATTAGTGATAAAGAAAACATTTTCTCTTAACCATTATATTTTTACAAATGTATCTTTACAAACATAAAATTATAACAAAATATTTTTATTAATAAAAATAATGTTTTATTTAAATATAAAATTTTGAATCTGGTTTTCCCCTAAAACAGAAAACACCATACAAGTTTCAACCTTCCCCACAAAAAGACAAAAATTAGAGCGTCAGTCTAGTGGCTAGGCGGCCCCTAGATATATCTGGGACCGCCGAGACCACTGCCAGGTGACGTTAGATTCTTCTGGCTATAAATACTGCACTATTCTCAGCAGAAAAAACATACCTCTTTGCACGAATTTTTTAGTTATCTTTCTCTCTCTAAAAACCTTCTTTCTCTCACTAAATCTCTTGATCACTAACATTGTCGAATCTTGTTTCAAGTGATCCAATCCCATCTTCTACCTTCTTTCTTCTTCTATCAAGTGCAAGAGAAGAACACTCGTATTCGCCAAGAAACGAAGTGTTATAGATTAGTGATTTCTCTTCTCTTCTTCTAAGATCTAAATCTCTATTTTGATTATCTTGTGTGATTATATAAATCGGATAGTGTGTAAATCCGATAGTGTAGATCTTGTGATTGGGTAGTGTTTGTGAAGTGGTAGATCGGTTCTAGCTAAGATAGGACTCGACATTTAGCTTAGTGTCGGAAAATAACGTAAGCAACGTGTAAACGGTTTTCTTCGCCTAAAGGGAGCTTGTTGACATAGTGAAATCTCGAGTCGGATACTCGGGGAGTGGAATAGGGTGAAGAGGAGCTTCGTAGCCGAACCACAATAAATCTTGGTGTCTTGGTTTGATCGTTCTTTACCTTATCTCTTTATATTGTTTGTATTTCTCATTTATTGTTGTATTGTTATTACAAGTAGATAGTCATCTTGATTGGTTCATATTGTTGATTGATTGAACATATACTTGAATCTAACAATTTTAGAAGTAAAATTTTAAAATGCCAATTAACATGTAAACTATTCAACCCCCCCCCCCCTCCCCCTTCTAGTTTCCACACATCATTTTAGGGACAAAGCAAAGACAAATGAAAGAATAGTTTCTAAGGCTTTTATTTCCTCCCCCTACACTTATTATGAACATTGTCCCCAATGTTCCACAAAGTACCCGTAAACGAATAAAGGGAAAAGAAAAAGAGCGAAAGAAACTAGTACTCCCCTAGTTTTGCTCAATGATGGAGAAGAAACAAATGATCCCGGCTAAATCGTCAACCAAGAATAGTCCACATGAAACTCCTAAGAACTCCCGGGCTTCTCCTCATCAAATATAACCTACAAATCAAAGACAAGATACAATTATACCTAGCGTAAAATCGGCGGAATGATAAATACAACTATATGATTTAGGGGTTTTTGACTCTACGAAAACAAATAAAGGATAGGATGAATGTGTTAATGTAATTGTGGTTTCCTGAAGGTTTTAAGAAAATTACAAATTCCAAAAATTATACAAAATTTTCAAAAGTTAAAAAAGTACGGATTTTACTATAGCAGGGTGGCGGCGCCGTCAGGAAAACTCCTGATGCCGTCTCCACGTGCTGTAAAGATTTTTTTTCTTTTCTTAAAAAATTTATGCACGCGATTCCCATGAGTATTTCCTGCAAAAATTTACTGCAAAAACCACAGAATTTATTAACACAATCATATGACTCAAACAAACACACAAGACGCGAATTAATCTAAATTATTTATTTAACATGTTTGAAATGGTTCTTATGAACCGGATATTTTCCCTACACTTATTATGCAAAATACCTTTGATTGAGATTAAGACGAAGTTAAAAACAAAACAAAGCATGATTACAAAATTATTTTCAAATAATTAAAATAAACAATAAAGAATTAAAACACACATGACACACCTAAAGTGCAAGAAATTAAAAGATTGGGTTGCCTCCCAATAAGCGCTTTTGTTTATTAAAGAGTCTTTTAGCTAGACTCGGAGTCCTATTCCTTACGTGACTCCTCCTTGGTTGTTTACCTTACTCTTCATTTTTCATTAAACCTCAAATGGCTTTACTCACACTTTTGTCATACTTATATTCGGGTCCTAAATTCAAGCTATCTGAGTAGTAGGTTTTCTCATCGCTATCATCATCACCTTCTATGACAATAGGTGGTATGCAATCGGTCTTCATATCCTCAAAATCTATATGTTTAAACATTTCCATTATGTGAGGCATCTTAAATATGATATTTTCATTATTTTTTCCAAACAAGACCGTTTCTTCCTCCTTATCATAAATGAGCCTAGTTTTTTTTTTTAAATTTTTTTGCTTTTTATTTTTTTAATTTTATTTTTTTTTTCTTAAAAAATTTTTTTTATTTTTTTTTTAAAAAATTTTTTTTTTTTAAAATTCTATTTTTTTTTATTTTTTAATTTTTTTTTAAAAAAAATAATTCGGTAGTATATACGCAAACTAGAATAACGGTTCTGATGGGAGATAAGTGTATGCAACAACATATTTCGTTGTGTGTATTAGCGCAACGAATGAGGGTGAACGTTTAAAGGCTGTGTGTTTATTGTGTAAGGACTGGAGAAAGGAACTATGTGTGTGTGTGCTCACCTAATAATGTGTGTGTGTGTTATGTCCTGTTGTCGTATGCTCCTATATGTGTTATGGAAAGTGTTCTTCTAATACATACTACGTATCTAATAATTTGAGCTGATATGCCAGCTTTGTTTGAAGAATCATTCCTTATAGCCTGATTGGCCATCCCCCTATATGCAAAAATATACACTCCCATGTAGTCATTTTTACTCGTCCTTTATTTATTTTGTCATATCTTACTTTCCCCGCTTCTACACTACAAGGAACACACGCCCTCTTCCCCTTCACCTCTCTTATCATACCATCTCTAGCCCCCGCCATCACTTCAGTTTTTCCATCTATCCGCGGTTTTTCCAAACCACCCATACAGAACCTAGCGGTAAATTAGTTTTTTCCATAAGCGGTTTTCCAAACACCACCGAACCTAGGTAATGATCTATGACACTAGTAGTATCCTCTAACACCACGAAATCGCATTCATAAGGTGAAGTTACCAATAAACACTTTTAATCCCCTAACTCTTCCCACGAAATTGCAAATTTTCCTAGGGTTCTTTGGTTTCCTTCTAGATTCTAACCTATTACTCATGATCCAGTTGTAGTGAAGTTTAAACATTACATTAATTGGTGATTCTAAATCGATATATGCTTGTTTTTTTAGAAAGTGAACAATCATGCAAGATATTTTTATGTTATTCAAACTTTTGGTTCTTATTTTAGCTTTTACCCAAGAGGGTCGAGGATTTTCAAGAGCCATTCATGATATCCTAACTCTTCCATTATGGGGAAAATGTCAAAGTATTCTAGATCATCCTCTTCCCCCTCTTCTTCTTCTTCTACTCCCTCAATTTCGTCTTCCAATTCATTATCCGAACTAACAATCAACACTCCTACTATTTTCAAGCCATGACTCAACTTCTAAATTTTATTCAAGGCTAAGAAATTCGTTACTATGGGTGGGACCAGATGGATTCGCGTTCTCCATAACGAAGAATGGAATAGTCAATGAAAAATTCCGAACAAACACACAAAGAAAAGATAGACTACAAGAAAGCTAATGACAAATATTTAAAATCTCACTTAAAAGAATTCAAGCGAGTAGACCTAAGCTAAATAAAATTCAAAACCTATACTATTCCTCAACAACGGCACCAAAAATTTTGACGAGGTAGCAAAACTTCACTAAGTTTTACAACTCCCTAGGCAGTGTACCTAACCGTTGTTATCGTTCTCTAGGGGAAGAATGTGTGAAGGTCTGAACTAGATGTAACTAAGGTATACAGGTTGAAAGAAGAATATTTTTGTATTTTTATATTTTATGAAAGCAATTTAAATCTCGGGTTTAAAGGGGGTTTGTTTTAAACTAATTATCTAATAATTAAACTAATCTAATGTGGAGAATTCGTATGATAAAAGAGAAGTGTTTACGTAATCATGCATGATCCTTAGTATGCTTCTTCTAACTCTATTGCCTTGTCACACTTGAGATGTATGTGTAAGTATTTCCGAGAAGCATGATGAATTACATGAAAACGCCGTCTACGTGATACCTTGCTAGGGAAACGCACAAGTAAGGTAGTATGAAGACTGTTACAAGGCCCCTAAGGAGATAGACGTGCATTCAAATACTTAAAGGGGATCATCCAATAGATGGGTAAGGTAGTATGAAGACTATTACCGATGGAATCCTTTCTACACAATCATGCCGCTCTAGATCTTTGATACACTTAAGTAACTAGGGTTCTAGAGTCTAAACATGCACACACATCAATTAAGAAGCAATATTATTTGGATCTACATACCAATTCACATGCAATCTTAAGCAAACACTAATAAGATCTAGCCTAGCATGTTAAAGATAAGCAAAGCACAATAACCAATCAAACAGTAAGACATATTGAAAGATTAAAGGATAAAAGAACTTCACTATATTAAAACAAGCGATTAGGGAAGGTAAAAAAGGGTTGGGAAACCCTAAAATAATTCCAAAGTCAGATACAAATTGTTCTCTACCGAACTCCACTCCTAATACGCTATCTAAAACACTAGAATCGAGTTTGTATCTATAAGAAAAGAATCCGAAACGGCATTGCAATAAATCCTAACGCCATCGCACCATGAATCTTCTTAGGGTTTCTTTATGACGGCTACAGTCCAGACGCTATCACAAATTCTCTAACATGGTCGCTTGATAATCTAGACAGCGTCGCAAGTATTCCTGACGCCATCTCAACCTTCTGTGAGTAATTCTTCAAGCCTTCTTTTGTGTAAAGTCATACTCTTGTCCCGTTTCTTCCAAAATAGAGCCCAAGTCATGTGTATTTCCTCCAAATGTATTCCAAGTGCTAAAAATGCAAAAAGAAACAATTAAGCACATATTTTAAGCATTTTTGCATGATTATAGGGGTTAAATAACCCTGAAAAAGTGTATAAAATTACACCTCATCATGCCTAGTCAGAAGCCAACAGTCAAACGGATGTAATTTCACTTACCAAACGGATGTTGTTGACTTTTGACATGGACGCTAGGGATGTTCAGTAGAATTGAATATTTTGAAGAAAAATTGCCGATGAGATATGCCGTTTCACAAAAGTAACCTCAACATGCTAACGTAGCACTGTTCTGTAATAACTTATCTAAGGCAACGTCATATCTAAATGTATGCTAGGGATTTTGCGACAGTCACGTATGCCAAAATATAAATCAGTTTCTACACCTGAGCACGCGTGATAATACTAAACCCCAAGCACACTCTCGAAATCATTCCTAGCGCCGAGTAAGAAGCCGACAATGAAACGAATGCAATTTTGCTTGTTGAACGGATGTTGTTGGCTTCTGACATGGACGCTAGGAATGCTTGATAGAGTTCAGTATTTACGTCCAGTAACCTGGATCTGCAAGTATAATGTCAAACGCTGAAAAGTTGGGTTCATTAGGTTGTGAAACCGTTTGGCTCAGGTAAGATCTTCAGGTGTAGGTCTATCACGGCTGCATATCAAACAGGTAGCCTAGCCAAGTAATAGACCACTCATATTCATCATCGTCATTTGATAATAACATGTATTTGGTATTAGACATCTCTAACGACTATGGCAGATATGTTACCTTGGTGGCCCATATATGTAGCCAGCAAAGAAACGAAACAACTTTAGGAAAAAAGAGAAAAATAAAAACCTAATAGGCCCACTCCAAATGACCCAAGTAAGCAGCCCAACATAAAGGTGGACCATCCTACCCTATTTTGTCATTTTTTGTTTCTATCTTGGTTCCATCAGGCTATGAACCATTTGGCTCAGATAGGAGCTTCACATGTCTATCACGGCTGCATACCAAACAGGTAGCCTAGCCAATTAATAGACCGCTCATAATCATCATCGCCCTTTGACAGTAATAGTGGACCTTTTGTTTTTCTTTTTTTTTCTTTCTTCAAGTTGTTTCGTTTCTTCTCTTATACACCGATGATTTTAGGCCTGCTAAGTTACTGTCCCATGTTATCCAAGAAAACAACAACAGATGCAGTAACACTAGAAACAGAAACACTACATGCAAATTATCCGTAAGCATAGGAAATAGATAATATAAAAAAACATTAAAGGAAGCGTACAGTAAAAGCGACTGACCTGTGTTGTCAATAGATGATATACAACCTGTAAAGGCTCAGACATGTTACAAATCAAAAAAGCAGATGGATTCGCCATGGCTGCAAACCTAACAGTTTGCCCCGCCAAGATACGGACGATTGCAGCCTTAGCTAAACCTGTTTAAATTCATCATCGCCATTTATAATCAATATCACCAACATGCCCCATTTTACTTACCTATATACTAAACATAGAAACAGAAAGTGACAAAATAAGGTAGGAAGGACCACCTTTATAAGCCCCACATATGACGTATTCCAAAATTAGAAACAATCAGTGATGCGGTTATCGTAAGGGACTTCTACAAGAAGTTTTACAACTCCCTAAGCAGAGTACCTAACCGTTGTAGTAGTAGCATAGGCAAAAATTGGGGGTTGTTATCATTCTCTAGGGGAATAGGTTGGGAAGGCTTGATCACGGTCTAACAGAATTCTAGGGGTTGAGAGAAGATTATTTTTGTGTTTTTATATTTATAGGAAAGCAAGTAAATCTATGGTTTGAGAGGTTGGTTTGTTTAACTACTAATTAAACTAATATCTAATCTACTGGTGATAACTTTATGTAAATTGAATGTATTTACTTAATCATGCACTACTTATCAGATTGCTTCTCCTAATCCCATTGCCTTGTCACACTTGTGATGATATGTGTAAGTATTTCCTAGGTCATGAACGGATTACACGAACCCGCCATCTATTTAATATTCTGTTAGGGCAACGCACAAGTAAGGTAGTATGAAGACTATTATAAGGCCCCTAAGAGTACATTAAACGCATGTGAAATAACTTAAGAGGGATCAACCATATAAAGGGGCAAGGTAGTATGAAGATTGTTACCCGATGGTATCCTTTCTATGCACTCGCGTTTCCCTAGACATGTCTACAGCGATACAGACAAAAGCTAGTTTTCTAGAACCTAAAGCGCATAATCATCAATCAAGAAGCAACCATAAAAGGATCTACAATCTGACTTTCATGTAATCATAAGCAAATACAAAGGAGGGTTTAGCCTCGCATGTTATAAAGGAAGCAAAGAGATAAATCAATCATGCAACACATAGACATATTGAATGATTAAAGATAAATAACCTTACTTGGATTAAAACATGGATTCAAGGTAGTACAATAGGGTTTTGAGGCCCTAAAAATGACATGTGAAGCTGCTACAAGAGCTAGGGTTCGTCTCCCTAAAGTTATACAAAGTTACACACTTAAAACCCTAAAATCGGTTTAGTATATATAGAGATATCGTTGCGACGGCGTCGCGTTGTAATCCTGACGCCGTCGCTACGTGGATGATTCTAGATCCTTATTAAGTCGGCCACGTCCTGACGCCGTTGCCAAATCTCTGACGCCGTCACTAGATGGATCGCGGCGGCGTCGCTTTATGCTTGCGATGCCATCTACACGCCCTGTAAGCAATATTTCTTCAAGGATTTGGTGTAGGTCTGTAATCTCATTTATTTCTTCTCCAAATGAGCCCAAGTCACGTGTATTTCCTCCAAACGCCATCCAAGTGCTAAAAACCTGAAAACAAACAATTTGCATGATTTAGGGGGTTAAATGACCCTGAAATAGTGTATAAAATGACACCTCATCAAATACCTCTACACTTGGGATTTTCTTGTCCTTAAGCAAATGGGCTTTTCTACCTAGACAATAGCAATATGAGGGTTATTTAACCTACTTTTTAAAAGTATTTTACAACACAACCTTCTAGACCTCGTAATTAAAAGCACGGAAAGCATACACTAGCACCTCACATAAGTGTTTGGGATTCTCTCTTTCTCTAGGGTGTATAATAAATTATAACAACTATGGGGAAACAGAAAATAAACACTCATTACCTGTCATAGCATATAAATTACCATAGGCTTGGTAAAGGAACAAACCTCCACCGCTAGGCGCAAGCATTATTCATTACTATCTAAGAGGTCTTTTAAAAGGTTGTGGGGTGTAGGTGTAAGATAAAATATAATGGAAACAGAAACAGATGGGATACATTTGAGTGGCTTTGGGTGAATTTGGAGTGGAAGGGTTAGCTAATTATTTATACGAATACACGATGGTTTGGTTGCTAAGCCAAGACTCGGACGAAGATATATAAACTCTACACAAATCTACACCAATCTCTTTCTTTTTCTTTTCTTGACTCTATGATAAACATAAACATAAGCAAATGGCCGCCCGTACATTTTTTACTTTTTTTTATATACAATTTTTTTTGTACACTTTTGCCCTGTCATTGCTTAAACATATAATACATCATGGGGGTTTTCTAGATACACCCCTACAATTAAACTTTTACATACTCGATTATTTACAATCTAACTAATGACCCGATTTGAGGTGGATCAAAATAACATGGAGATCATCTAACAAACATATAGGGGTATTGACTTAACTTTTTTCCCCATTCTTCCGTGTTACTACCATGAATCCCAATCATCCCAAAACTATATTTACAAGGATAAGGACTTAGCAACCGTGTACTCAAATAATTAACTTGGGTTAAAACAATAATGTACTAAAAGTGAGTACATATAAGGTAGGCTAAGGCGATTTAGGTGTAACGATTAGTTTAAGGGTTAACAATGCTCTTCATTAATAGTCCGTCTTAACCAGAAAATTACGAGAACCGTGAAAAAGGATAGGCTCGAATGGTTGTACTAGGGGTATCCTGTACTAAAAGTGAGTGCATGGCAAGGGTGTGGGATAGTTATATGATCTATGTGACCATCATAACAATTACAGGTTTAAAACATTGGTTAATCCTAGTGCCTCTTATCTAGCAAATCCTATACTTACTATGCGGTCTCGGGATGCATCACAAAAACAAGTTCTAGAATTTAATATACTATCGGTACACTCATATAATTTAATATTGGTCTTAATGCTCCAGAAAAGGGGACAAAGACCACACGTACACATCCGTAATGATGGAATAGACACATATGACTGCTCACTCCTTAACTCAAGAAAGTTAAAGCTATAAACTATCTTGGGTATTAATAATGGATACCCAAATTCCTATAGATCTAAAGGCGAACCTTACATTTTTTGGGTGGAATTCTGAGGGTTTTTTGTGCTAGTCATACACATTCCCTTTCATGAGACGCTATTAATACTTGGTTTTCATCGGTGTGTGTCATAAAAAAATTAAATTTGGGTCAAAATTACCTTTTTATGTTATGTTTCAATATATTACCCATCATTTTAAGGACTAAGCAAATGGGAAATGAAGGAATAGTTTCTAAGGCTTATTTCCCCATACATTTAAGTTGAACATTGTCTCCAATGTTCTATAGAAGTACCCATAAAAATGAATAAAAAGATAAGAAAACAAGGAAAAGAAACTAGTAATCCCCTGGTTTGCTCAATAATGGAGAAAAAACATGTGATAACTGGTTAAATCGTCCTCCAATAATTGTCCAATGAAACTTCCTAAGAAATTCCAAGCTTCTCCTCGTCAAATATAACCTGTAATCAAAGACAAAGACAACTACACCAAGCGTAAAATCCATGGGATATATACAATAAGAGTTTAGGGTTTCGACTCTATTAGATTATTAAAGATAGGATGAGAGAATTGTTAAACTCAGGGGTTTGCAGGTTTATAAAAGAATTTAAACTTTCTTAAGTGTTGTACAAGTTATATTTTCAAAAATACTTAAAATTTTCATGTTTTCCTGTAACTGGGCGTTTGACGCCGTCAGGAATATCCTGACCCCGTCACAAGTGTCACGGTGATGGTGTCGCGTGTAAATTGTGACATCGTCTCCACACTCTGTGAAAACTTATTTTTTTCGTTTTTGATGAAAAATTTCCTGCACTCATTCTTATAAGTTGTTTTCCTGTACAAAATGTTGCATAACAACCTGAGAATTAATAATTCAATCATATGACTTGAAACTAACGTGGATTAATCTAAACAATTTATTTTAAATGTTTGAATTTGGTTTTAAAAACCAGATATTTCCCCTACACTTATTTTGTTGCAAAATACTTTTGATTGCAAATAAGACGAAGTTATAAACAAAGAAAGCATGATTACAAATTAATTCAAACATGATGAAACAAATAATATAGGATTAAAACACAAGACATTCCTAATATGCGGGAAAATTAAATATTGGGTTGCCTCCCAAAAAGCGCTTTTCTTTATTTACGAGTCTTGTAGCTAGACTCGAAGTCCTTTGTCAAGTGTCGTAGAAGTGGCCCAAGTCGATGATTTCCTTTAGACTTTCTCTTTTAGAAAGCTTCCCAGTGGTGGGGATTGATTGTAGGGTTTTGGTAAACTCTTCTCCGTCTAGATCGATTAGTCTAATCTTGGCGTACCATGCTCCATCTCTGTTTTTGGGCGGTTTGTCCCAGTTAATCGGGTTTTTAATTAGGTCCTTCGATTCCCACATATTACTCTTAAGGTTAATGGGTATGGCTCCTAAAAATTCTACCATCCTTCTAAACACTAAGGTATCCTTAAAAGGATTGAGCTCGGCATCTCTAGCAATTTCCCATTCTCTAGGTAAATGGCAATCTAAGAAGTCCTTCCTAGCATAATAAGGGGTTTGTGCGCCCACTCCATCCGAGCGAGGCCATGGTTTGTATGATTCCCTTTTTCCAAGCGTGGTCCAATAAGGTGCTTCCTCCTCACCTAATTCGACTCCCTTTACTCCGAATACCGACCTAGTGATTCCTTCTCCCACTGCTATTTTGGCCATCCTACAATCTATAACTGTGTTGGCGGTGGCTAGGAATCCTCTTCCTACTAGCAAAGGGGTTGCGGGGTCCTTCTTCATATCGATCACGTAGAAATCATTTAATAGTTTTAGTTTTCCTATGTGGACTTCCACGTCTTTAACAATCCCAACAAGGTAGGACTTGGTTCCATTAGCCAACCCAAATATATGGTCAGTCTCTTCTAATAGTCTGATGTTAAGCTTTTTGAAGAGGTAAAGTGGGATTATGTTTACGCATGATCCTAGATCAGCCAAGGTATCAAAAGGTTTTGAGTCCCCTAGTCTACAAGGCAGGGTGAATAGCCCAGGGTCTTCCATTTTTGTAGGTATTTCTCCTTGGACAAACGTTGATCCATTTTTGCCTAGTTCTAAGCTCTCTACGTATATGTCCAATATAGCGTTATAGATTAGAGCATGAGCCAGGACTTTGAGAACCGGTAGGTTAAGATGCAAATCCTAGAATTCATGTTCAAGAGTTGGTTTGGGTTCTTCTGGTTGTTGCGTTTTGATTTCCATCTCGGGTCGCGGTAGGCTTGTTTAGGAAATGTTTACCTCCTTGGAATGTAACTTGATAGCATTGATTGAGGTGGAGGGGTGAGATGAGCATTGGGGATCAATTGTCGGGTAAGAACGAGTAGACAAAACTGGGGAAGTACTCAGTTTTGGTTTCTTAACCGTGTCGCTAGGTAGTGCTCCTACTATACAATCGGTAATGGCCTTTAACACTGTGTCGATTTTGTTGGTCATCTCACTTTGTTGTTGTTTGAAATCGGCTTCAAACTTGGTTAGCCTGGCGTCTTGAGATGCCATGAAGTTGGATACCAATCCTTCTAGATTTGATTGATTGTTAAAGCTTTGAGGACGGTTGTTAAAGGAACGGTTCGAGATTGAACTGTTGGGTTGGAACCGGTTAGGTGGGTTTGAAAAATTATTTTGAAAATGTGGAAAACTAGAAGGGGGGTTGAATAGTTTACCGCTTTTTGATTTAGTAGTTATGTTTGTTTATAAAAACTTAGATTCGACTTTTTGTGAATTCAAAACTTGCATAATATGAACAATGTAAATAAGTAGAAGCAAATAAAAGATAAGAGTTGGAAAGATCAAACCACAACACAAGGATTTATAGTGGTTCGGTTACGAAGCTCCTCTTCGGCCTACTCCACTCCCCGAGCACCTAACTCGAGAGTTTTCTTCACTATGTCAACAAGCTCCTTTATGGCGGAGAAAACCGTACACAACGTTGCTTATATCTATTTCCGACACTAAGCTAGATGTCGAGTTCTAATCTTAGCTAGAACCAATCTATCACAACACAACTTCACAACTTCACACCTTCACTACTTGTCCTCACCACACTACTTATGTCACAACTAACTAACACTACTAGAAAGGATCACCAAGATCCAACTATACTTACAACAATCACCAAAACCTAATGACTAAACAACTTTACAAGATTTACAAATGATTTACAAGATATGGTGTGAATGTAATAAGATTGCAATGTATACTTGAGTTGTAATACTTCTTCAATTAATGATGAAAGTATTCTTCTCTTACACTTGAGGAATTGAGCTTGGATCACTTAGAAATAAAGCTTTATGATTAAATGATCAAAGTTTTTAGAGAGATGTGTGGGCTGTTTTAGAACAGAAAGAATGAGTGCAAAAGGTAAGAAACATGTTGGGGAATAGTCCAGTATTTATAAGACAAGCTAGAGGAGCGGGGTCTATGGCCGGTCTCCTTAAATAGGGTGCCAGCCCCCTTATAATTAAGGGGGCCGCCCACGTATTTAAGGGGGCCGCCCAATTTCAGACGCTCCTCTTTTTGTCCTATTCAGTGGAGGTGTTTACTGGACTTTTTCTAGCCGTTTTAGGTTCGAAAATTTGAAATTCAAAATGTTTATTTTGAATAAAACATTTCTTTTAAATGTAGAAAATGTTTTATGATGTTTATAAAAAAAATTACAACATTTTATAAAAGTTTTAGGTTGAATAAAGATTTCCTTTGATCATAAAATGCATTAAGCATTTATTTATTCATACCTTTAAGTGATGTAAATGTTGAAATGAGAATATACTCCTAATTACTTGTTTACGTTTAATTTTACGTTGAACGTTTTTATATTTTGTGATTATCAAAATGTAAAGATGTGAAAGATATTAATAATGTTTTTAGGCATTATATTTCTATCAACAATCTCCCCCTTTTTGATGATTACAAAATTTAAACTTGTTAAATGTAAAATTATTTTTAAACAAGTATTTAGTGAGTTTCATGTCATTTCTCCCCCTTTTTGTAGAATCAAAAAGGCATCGTCGAGGATTGCTAGTAAAATCGACAGAATAAGTGCTCCCCCTTGATGTGTGCTCCCCCTCATTCGAGGGCACCAAGGATTCGAGCTATGGTTTCTTGGCTACAAAATGGGTTAGAACAATACAAATATTTCTAACATGTAGCAAGGAGGAAGGAAAATATGACAAGAGCAAGCAAGCATCAAAGCAAGAGATACTTCATTCATTTAAGGTAATGTGTATAAACCACACACAAGCATACATAAAAAATATGCTTTATGAGCATAATAATACATCAAGAAAATCCTAAATAGCCATAGAAGAATTTTTGACTTGCTTGCGAC
>BQNB010115225.1:0-21603 GCA_026074375.1 Tanacetum coccineum
AGATGTAATACTGCCCATAATAAAAGAGAAGCAAAGAGATTAACCTGAATCAAGAAGAAAGACTAGAATAAGGGGGGCTGTGCAACTAGAAAACCTTGAAATTTATCAACAATGGTGGAAGAGTGAAAGAGATGAAAAAAGAAACAGTAAAGCACGAATCGGCTATTTATACCCATGGTATATTTAAGTTAGGTTAAGGTAGGATGACGACACGTGCCAAGACACTTCCCAATCAACGGCGCAAAAACATAGTAAAAAGATGATGATAACAGCTGGATATGGGACCCAGGCGGTCAAATCATGCAGAAGATAAAGGGACATGAAGAGTCCACGTAGCCAACGACAAACTGCCAAAACGGTACAAAGGACGCGGAACAAGGCAGGAGTAAACGAAAATTTGATCACGGAACTTTAAGTCTAGTAATGCTCACCGCACGCTATAATTGTACCGCGTACAGTAAGCAAACTAGACTGGGGGGACTTGATGACGTATAGTATGAGCACCAAGCTTACTGGGCTTAGTTCATAATATACATATATGGGCCCAGGCCCAATACAACAAATAGCTGGACTGCTAAGCCTGACAAGGGCCATGCTCCGGATATTTCAAAGACGCACGTGAGTATCTTCTCAGCCGCACCCGTGCGCATCCGCGGACAAACACTGACCGCGGAAGAACACTCGCGGCCGCAAACACGATTATACGTGGACCCTTGCCCGACAAGGGACCCACTCCGACCACCAACAGTTACAAGCGAAATACTAGGAAACCCTAGTATTATGCTTGCCTATAAATAGGGGTCATTTCACACCCCAAAAAGGTACATTCTGTCTAATCATTAACTCACACACGTACTATGACATTCTCTGACAAACATGTGTACTTACTCTCACGCCGGAGCTTAATCGCGGGGTCCGCCCTGCGGTAAGGCTAACGGTTTACTTTTAATTGTGCAGAAAATCATCTCACTTCTCTTGCTCTAGTACCAGATCGGGTGCTCAAGTCACTTGGAGGTCCGACCCGACTAAGGACTTCGATACCTTGCTAAACCCGATACAAATTTTGTACTAACAATGACATAATAAACTTATATAGGCCGAAATCAAATAAGCACATAAGCCCACATATAAGCCGAAACAAACACCCCCTAAGCCGCAAAAAGTTAGCTTATGAAACAGAAGCCCAATAACAAATAAGATGGCTATATAAGCCGAAACACACACCCTATATTAAAGCCTTGGTTTAGTCAAGTTCTTTCATATTAAAGAGTCCCTTTGGGTCCAATGGGTGAATACTGTCAAATTAAAAGGGGCTAGCATTTGGCAAATTAATGAAACAAGTAATGATAGTTGGGGATGGAAAAACATGTTGATGATAAGGTATAAGTTAAAGCCTTTTGTTTTCTTATAAGATTGGGAATGGGACAAGTGATTTCTCCTGGATGATAAGTGGTGCGTATAGGTCATTGGAGAGATTTTCTCTAAAGAGACATTTATGAGCTAGGTATGAGGTTGATGCTAAAAATAATTGATTTGATCTATCATGGGAGATGGAATTGGCCTGAGGAATGGACTAATGACTACCCTTTGCTGTTCCAAGTCTGGAATGAGCAGATTAAAGATTAGGGATTAAAAGATAAGTTGTTTATGGTTGGATGCTAATCTAAAAGAGGTGCCTTTTTCTATCAAAAGCAGTTGGCTAAGTTTAAGAGATAGTGGGCCTTAAGTCCATGGAGTCATGTGATTTGTTTCTCGTACAATCTAGACAAGCTTTCCTCCTTGGCTTGCTTTCAGGAGAAACTAATGACACAGGTCACAAAATTTACAATGGAATCAAGGTATAAATCTTTAAGTGTACTTTTGTTCAGGATGTGAAGATAGTCATGATCTCATTATTCTTTCAGTGTCAGTAACTCATCTAAGGTTTGAGATAAGTTGAAAGATAAAGGAAATTTACATAATGCTCAAAACTGCTTGGTGAATGTGGTGGCATTTATTGTGCTTAGAATCGTGAATAACAACATCTGGTGCATTATACAAAAGCTTTGGTTGATTCTGCAGTTTATCATTTATGGCAGGAAAGAATAGAAGGGTTTTTCAAAAATGAATTTAGAAATGATGAGTCTTATGCACTTTATAAAGGATGGATATGGTGAATAAAGCTCTCACTTAGACTGTGAAGGAATCTCTGCTGTAGGAAGTGATGACCAAAAATGTGGGTTTGACCTTGGGGATTACTTGATAGCTCAGAAGATGAATGAGATCTGGTGTTTGGATTATTCGTTTGAATATTTTGGATCAGTTGGTATATGTGCAATTGGGTTTGTTCAAGGGAATATTCATGTATCATGAGCATTTGAGAGATTCTCTAGGCACGTCTGTACTTAGTAAAGTGGTGCTGGATATAGATGGGATTCTGAGAGGGCTAGTAGTTGGCTTTAAGAACCTTTCTTTATGTTTAATCCTACTGGCTATCCAGTGTGCTGTGTATACATGAAGTTAAAAGGCTTCCCTTAAAGTATAAGGAAGGTTTCTGCATAGGTGGAATGCCAATCAGTGATGCCTTAGCTTGTTGGTTCCAATTCTCAACTTTAAAGGGGTGTTGGTTGTGTGGATTTGGCAACAGTTAAGGAAATGTTGCTGAGTGGATGTATCCTGAGTAACTCCTAACCAAGAGTGATGCCTAATTGGGAAATGTAGCTCTTTAGGGTGGATCTCAGTGTGAACAGGAGTTTTCCTTTGTTCTTGTGATGATTTTTTCAAGAGGCCTCTAGTGTTAGCATAGGTAGGGTGTTTGAGGCAGGAAAGGTAGCTAGGATGAGGTTTTTTTCTTTGCGTTGCCTAGTTGTTTTTTTCTTAGTCCAATGATTAAGTAAAAAGGCTAGAGGATGAATAGAACAGTTGCTATTTGGCTTGTCTTTTTTTTTTTTTTTTATGATCTTATTAGAGATGGTACTGTTGGCATGTATCAAATTTAGCTTTGTGTATGATGTTTAGTTTGGTGTAAGTTTAAAGGGTTGGGGCTGTCCAATCTCTTTCTCTAACTATGTATACATCTCTGTTTGGTAATAATATTTCATCTTTTACCAAAAAAAAAAAAAGTTCTTTCATATTAAGGATTTATTTAATTAATAGTTTTCCACCTAAGTTTGATAATGGTGTTGAAGCTGATTTGTTTACTTTGTTTTGGGTTGTCTGAAAAATAGGTGATTGTGAGTTGGTTTCCAAGAAAAATTTATGGGAATTTGTTGCTGAGGAATGTGGGTTAGATATTACGCATGCGGCATCTTTGAAACTGATATTTGTTAAGTATTTGATAGAGTTGGATCAGTGGTTGAGTCATTGGGGTTTTAAGGATACAAAATTGGAGATTGGGGAGCTTGACGTTTCTGAGAAGTTGGATTGGTTGTTTCGTGAGTTGAGAGGATGCAAATGTAGCTTATAAAGTGTCGGATTTGAGACTAATAAGAAGGGCAAGTATGGTATAGAGTCTAGTGGTGACTAGAGCATTGAAAGTGCTTTGGAATTTAACGAAAAATTGGATTTTGATATGAAAGCTAAAATGGAGTTATCAGGAATAAAGACTATTGATGGAAAAGATGCAGAATTTGGTGGTTTCGATCTGAATATTGATCAATCTGAGTTAATATTTGGGAGAATCAATAACGCGGATGATAAAGATGAAGTTTTTGGTGGTTTGGATCTTAATATTGCTCATAGTGAGTTAGGGTTTGCCGATGATAAAAATGAATTTTTTGGTGGTTTGGATCTTAATATTGCTCAAACTGAATTTGGGTTTCCAAGAACCAATAAAGTCGACGAGAAAGATAAAGTTTTAAGTGGTTTGAATGAGAAAAAAATAGATTTATCGAGTGAGAATTTTGTTAAGACGGTGGATGTTAAACATAATGATGATGCAATAACTAAGTTATGTCCTATGGATGTACTTAGTTCTCAATCTAAGAATAATACTATAATTTTATCTAAGAATGTTAAGACTGTAGGTAGGCCTCGAAAGAGGAAAAAGGAGGAACCTATATCTTCGTTTAAAATGCTAGAATGGTTAGCAAATGCTGCAAGAAATCCACATGATCTCACGTTCGGAAGCATACCAAGAATTTCCAAGTGGAAGAAATACAAGGGAAATGAAGTATGGAAGCAAGTTTTGTTGGTAAAAGAGACACTCTTTGCAAAACAAAATGTTGATTCCGGTAATAAATTGGACTGCTCGCAGGTATAACTTAAACCTTTTTCTTATTATCTGTTTCATTTTGTTAGACATTGATGCCTAGATTGTCATGAAAGTACTCTGCCAATATAAGCACAATGTAAAAGTTTGAATGTTCTGTTTAATTGATACATTGTCATGATGTATGCTCGTACGAGAAGTCAGTAAATTAGACGTAGTTGCTAGGCAATATATAATTGTTTTAATCATTTGGACTTATGAGTAGAACATCTTATGTATGGCTAGTGTGTTCATCTACTTTGCCGTACATCGTTTAGATATACTCTTTTTAAAAGCCATTATTGATATTTGATTGATAGTTACACTTATCGTTTACTCTTGTTCATAATATCTCACCATAGATTCATCATTGTGACTTTCAAAATATATCAGTTTGATTTGATAATATTTTGCAACAACTTCATACTTTTTATACATACAGAAGAAGAAAAGACATATGATGCATCCTTCAATGTACGAAGACGACAAAATCCCCATTCACTTATCTTCTAAAAGAATAAGATGCAGCCAGAGGGTCAGTTCTGTAAAATCATGCTCCTGTCCAGGCTGTTCATCTTGTTCATCCTCTCAGAACAAACGTGTCAAAAAGACCCCACAGATCTTGGAGACTATTCAAACACAAGATGACGCGTGTGAAGATCTAGATACAGAAAGTGAGATTGATATTGTACGAGCTGAATGGTTATTTGTTAAGTCCGAGAGTGATCCTAAGTGACTCGGTACTCGAATGTGGCCCTCACTAGAAGATAATAATAGAACACATCAAATGGATAATGTAGATATCGGAAAAGGAAGACAAAGTTGGTGTGCATGTCTGAATCGTGGGTCTGCTGATTGTGTGAGGTTTCACATTGCCGAGAACAGGACAAAAGTCAAGCACATGCTTGGCCCGCTTTTCTATAAATGGAAATTTGACCATATGGGTGAGGAAGCTTTGGTTTCTTCATGGAGTCTAGAAGAGGAATCTGAATTTAAAAGTTTGGTAATTAAAGCAAGGCAAGAATTGACTGATAAAACTAAGTCGAGACATGAAACTATGAGCAATTTCTGGAGACGAGCTTCTGAGTCAATTCCTTCCAAAACAAAAGACGTATTAGTGAGCTATTACTTTAACAAGCAAAAGTATTCGCGCGTTGCTGCGAGGCGGGTATGTTTTTATTGGTGCGGGGTGGGTTTTTTTTTATTGGTGTCGACATTAAATTTTTTTTAGTTTTTTTTATACCAAGCAAAATAGCCCGTGCGTTGTGGCTGGGCCTCATGTTTAATAGTTTTTTTTATATGGGCTTATGTGTTGGGCCTTATGTCGCGGATATTTTTTATTTGACTAAATCAGTAATTTTGTAAATTTTTTTCTATTTTGTGCCGAGCAATTTTTTTTATATTGAGTTTATTTTTTTCGGTCTCATGTTTAATAGTTTGTTTTTTTATATGGGCTTATGTATTGGGCCTTATGTCGCGGGTATTTTTTTATCTGAATAAATCTGTATTTTTGTAAAAAAAAATTTATATTTTGTGCCGAACAATTTTTTTTTATATTGCCTGCTTTAAAAAAAACTTATGTGTTGGGCCCCATGGCGCGAGTATTTTTTTATCTGATTAAATCAGTACTTTTGTAATTTTTTTCTTATTTTGTGCCGAGCAATTTTTTTTATATTGGGTTTATTGTTCGGTCTCATGTTTAATAGTTTGTTTTTTTTATATGGGATGTCAGGAAAGACGCAAGAAACCATACACATATCCAAGTGGAAAGTCAAAGAACTTATTTGGACAATACAAACCGATGAATGTGCCCATTTAAGATCAGTCAAAGACAAGGAGCAAGCTAACTTCGTCAGCTTATAACTGACGACTTTAAGTCGTTAGTGGTTATGTTTACTTGTTTTAAAGCATAACAGAATGTTTGAAACTTTCAAAGTGTTTCAAAAGGAATCGAAAATCAACACGGTTAAACCATAAAATCGCTACGTTCTGATCGTGGGGGCGAGTATATGATCAAGAGTTTGTGGATCAATCTGAAAGATCATGGGATAATCGCCTAAAAAAACCATGAACGTACTCCCCCTTACACTCCACAATACAATGGTGTGTCCGGAGAGGGGAACAGAACCCTACTAGATAAGGTTGGTCTATGATGAGTCAAACACCTCTTCCAAAGTCCTTGGGATTATGCACTTGAAACCTGCCTTGCGACTCATTCACAATATGGTTCCAAACTAGAAGGTTGAAAGACACACATGAAGTATGCTGGGCAAGCCCCTAAGTTATGACTTACTTAAAGTCTGGGGTTTGTGAGGTCACTTGTTAAGCGAGAAGCTCTTACCAAGCCTGACAATTAGAACCCAGTCATTAAAATATATTGTGAACTGTCATAGGAACCCAACGGAAACAATGGATATTCTAGTACTACTACCCACCAGAGAACAAAGTCCTGTTTTGCTCGAAAATGCTGAATTTCCTAGAGCGAATAGTCTTATAACTCAAAAACAAGTGGGAGTCTAAGAAATCTTGAAATATTCAGAAGAAATACACATCCTCTATAAACACTAGCTGAAACATAAAGAGGATGATCCTGAGAAATAGATGAACATCAAAGTGATATCTATCCCATTCGAGTCCACAAGGACACGAACCCCATCAGATCTATGTGCTTATACATCGATGCTGAGGAACATGAGTTAGGGGATCTCGGTGAACTCGCTAACTATAAAGCTGCATTGTTAGACTCTGAGTCTGATAAATGGCTGAATGCTATGAATGTGGAAATGCAATCCATGAAAGACAACGGAGTTTGGGACTTAGTTGAACTTCTTTCTAACGGCAAAATCGTTGGTCGCAAGTGGTTCTTCAAGAAGAAGACCGACATGGATGGAGCTTCCACACTATACAGCTCGAATTATGGGCGAAGGCTATACTGCAAACCCTAGGATTTGATTATGAGGAACTTCTCTTTTGTTGCAGACATTAAGATATAGGATTCATATAGCAAAACCATAGCCGCATTTTAATGACTATAGATTGGCAAATGATGTCAAAACTGCATTCCCTCATGGATATCCTGCTCTGAAAAAGGTTTACAATAGACAACTTGAAGGTTTTGTCTCCCAATCCAAAATATCCCAAACCGAGTACAAGCTGATGACTTCCATTTAAGGGCTTAAGCAACATTAAGGCAATGGAAAAACGATTTTTGATGATGAAATAAAGAAATTTAAATTCACTCAAAATCGTGATGAGCCATGTGTATATCTAAAAGCTAGTGGGAGTAATGTCACTTTCCTAATCTTGTATGTCGATGACATATTAATCATGGGAAACAACATTCCAATGTTACAAGATGTAAAATCCTACCTTGGAAGATGTTTTGCTATGAAAGATTTAGGTGAAGCTGCATATATTCTTGGAATCAAGATCTACAGAGATAGATCACGACGGTTGATTGGCTTATGTCAAAGTGCTTATATCGAAAAAATCTTAAAGCGTTTTCACATGGAGAATTCCAAACGTGGAAGTATCCCCATGCAAGAAAAGCTTAGATTGAGTAAATCACAAGGTGCCTCTACACCTGCTGAGTTAAAGCGCATGCAAAATGTTCCATATGCCTCGGCTGTGGGTTCTATTATGTATGCTGTGAGATGTACTCGCCCTGATGTTGCGTTCGCTTAGAACATAACAAGCCGATTCCAACAGAATCCAGGTGATCTTCACTGGACTACTGTTAAGAACATTCTGAAGTATCTCAGGAATACTAAGGACATGTTTCTAGTTTACGGAGGTGATCTAAAACGAGAGCTCAGGGTTTCTTGCTACACTGATGCTGGATATCTGACGGATGCTGATGACCTCAAGTCTCAGACTGGATATGTGTTCATTTTGAATGGAGGTGCTGTTGATTGGAAGAGTGCCAAGCAAAGCATTTTCGCTACTTCATCTGCAGAAGCTGAGTATATTGCTGCCTTTGATGCTTCTAAGGAAGCCGTATGGGTTAGGAAATTCATTTCTGGGCTCGGTGTTGTTCCCACAATTGAAAAACCCATTAATATGTATTGTGATAATACTGGAGCAATCGCTATAGCTAATGAGTCTGGAATCACTAAAGGTGCTAGACATTTCCGTGCCAAAGTTCACTACCTCCGCGAAGTTATTGAATTTGGTGACATAAAGTTAGAAAAAGTTCACACAGATGACAACTTAGCTGATCCTTTTACTAAAGCTTTAGCTTTTCCAAAGCATTCAGAACATACTAGGAATATTGGAATGCTTCCAGCTAGTAGTCTCATGTAAATCTGTGTTTATTAGTTATTTGGATAATTGGGATTGTAAGACAATTTTATTTTTTGATGAATAAAGATACGAGGTATTTGTTATCATTCATATAACAATTGTTTGTCCTATATTTGCATATTTAATCCTTGAATGATTTATCATTCTAAATAAGTCCATTGTCGGTTAACAATATGGGAGTATTGTTACATAAGGCAAATGTGAGTGTTGGTTATATTCTTTGAATATATGGAAGGTTCCCACCAAACTCATATGTTACTCACAAGGGATGCGTATTGGACACCCCAACCTTCGAATGTTTACTTTATGGATCCGTTGTCATAAGTAAAATTTGAAAATGGTTAGTTAAGTCATCCTTAGACTTGAGAATACAAACAAGTTCTGGTATGTATGGATATCACTTTTTAATTCTAAGTCAAACGCTGTACTGAAAATGGTAGTTATAAAAACTATTATTGGAAGTGATGTGAAGCAGCATTCACAACACTTGTATTCAACAAAGAATTTGTTCCTCCACTTGATATGTGCAGAATAATACCTTGGCGCCTCTCCAGAATTAATCAGATAATTGTTTGGCCGAACCCAAAGGGTAATGCAAGATGATTCTTGATTACATTTGGTATATCTGAATTAAATTCTATAACGAGAATCTAAATGGTTAAACTATATGGAATGAGTTAGGATCCATATCCATGGTTTAACGGTATTTGAACAAAGGGATGATTATAGCAAGACAAAATAACCATGCTACTGAGAATGTTTATGAAACTTGATCTCAGACACTTCTGGTTTTAAAAACGAATGTGAGTGTTGCTAGACGTTTCCGTCGTTAGTGTATGGGCTATCTGCTACTCCAACTCCCAAGTGGGAGCTGTTGGATTATGTGAGTTGGACTAGCTCGATCACAACTAGAAGTGTGTGAGCCTATTGGGGGCACACACGTATATAAAAGTTTTATTTATAATAAAACTTTAAAAATAAGTAACAAGTTAATAATAGTTGGGGTAAAGAGTGTAACATTTTTAATATACTTTTTGATAGAAGTGGCTCGGGACTCGTTTGAACGACTTAACGGACGATTCAAATCTCGAAACTTGCGCCATTGTTTTTCGAATCATTTTTCTGATAAAAATGAGTATTCACTTGATAATATTTCATAAATATTTTATAACATTTAATAAAATATTTGTTATTCATTTTGTGAACCGGTTTCGCCTCGTCCGAAATAAAAATGGATTTAAGCTCGAGTATTCGCGTTATCAACAACGCTTTTAATTAAAATGATGACTAATTTATTTAATATTTTTATTAAATAAATACTGATAACTAAAAACAAATTTAATTATTTTTGTGGGTCCGCGTTGTATGTTGTTCGTTAAATGTTTGCGGTGCTGTTTTTAGCCCTTTTCGGCTCGTTTCCAGGTCTCGGGCAAAACTAAAAAGTTGTCAGAAATATCATTTCACATCAAATTGCTTTAGAGTCCGAGTCGTGAATACGTGATCTAGCGGATCGTTCTTATAAGTCAAGCCAGACCCTAAAAGTCAAAGATTGAAATCGTCGTTCAAAATTTCAAAAATTCTCGGATGTTACAGTACCTACCCCTTAAAGAAAAAAAATCTGTCCGAGATTAAATCGTGTATCGATTGTTGTTGACTAGGAACAGGACTTAGATATTACCTAAGCCATATTGAACATGACTGCTGATAACCTTTATTCAGCAATATCTATGTTACGGACATTTCTTAATATCCATAAATTTCGGCTAGGTTGACCAGGATATCCAATCCATTAGAATATGTATCTTAGAGAAACATCATTACAAGGTTTATTGTTGGTATAAATGCTTTATGGAGCAAACCTCTTAATAGAGAACACATCAAAGGAGAAAGTGTAGTCGCGTGGTTATGTCTATATAAAGTCATAAATGTCTTAAGGCAGAGTCTCGTTTCTGCTATCTGTAATGTTCGATGATTAATAAATTACTTGGCAGTACTAAATAGTATCATGACTTAAATTGGTGTACTATTGGTCTGCAATGAATAATTCAACTGAATGCTATATCGACATATGCTTATCTTGTTCAAGGTAGGTTTCATCACCTAGTTGATAAAGTTTGTACAATCTGGGACCACTCCAGGACCCAACAACAGCAACCATAACGACGATAACTATAACAAACGGTGATGGGATGCAGAGAATGAGGACATTTCGAGAAACAATATTCCCAGAATAAAGTTTAATAAATGAGAGGAGCTCGCGAGAGAGCTTATGCGATAGACGGCGGATTATGGTACTCAGTCGCTAGTTTGAGGACGAATCAACTCCATTAACTCAAGTATGTAACAAGTTTGTTAGTTCCACAAACAGTTTACGATCGCAAGGATTTGCAATCGCAAAAGTAACAACTTAAGAATGAGATAAGGTAGTTCCAAGTGAGGCCTTAAGATTCTGCTGAGTGGCAAGACACGATTGTGTCTCTAGACCCTTTTAACGGATTCGAGGATTATCAGATTCAGGTTCATCTCGTGTCATATCTGATACATTAAGTCCACTCATTTATATTTCTTATTTACATAAACAATGAAGCGTCCAAATTTATGTATGTTGAAAATGATTAAATTATGGTTCGGTGATTTATAATTTATTTATTTAACTGGAAGAGGCGTTCCCAATCCTTTCAAATAAATAAAATTATATATCATTCACTACTTTAATATATTCCCGGTGCAATACGCGTACTCTCATAACCTTCAAGGTGGTGGATAACATGACGATGCATGTGCTTCTAATGAGTATCAGACAGGTGTTTAAAACTCGTCTTCGGAGGCGAAAAGTAAAACTATCAAGGGAACTACATAGAGTTCAAGATAGTTAATGAGTACTCGGTTAGAGTAAACCAGGTAAAAGTCTCGATGAACCAGTCAACATAGCAATTATCATATAAATCCTCCTATTACAAGTCCCGCCTATACAAGACTTGTAATACTTAGATTTATACATAATCCCATGTAACCAAAAATTATAACGGTCTTCGTGTAATACAATATAGTATAAAGCTATGAAGAAAATTAATGTCCTTAGAGACCATTGTTTAACTTACAATGCCCGAGGACGAAATGAAACCATTGTGCAACTCACAATGTCTAGGAAGTAAAATGAGACCATTGTATAACTCACAATGTCTAAGAAGCAAGATGAGACCATTGTATAACTCACAATGTCTGACGAGTAGAATGAGACCATCGTGCAACCCACAATGTCTTAAAAATATTCTGGTATTTATATAATAATTCTTATATAAATAACCGTACGATATACGCGAAAGGAATGCAAGCATATATATATATTATATATATGTATGCCACGTAAGCACTTAATGCAGCACGTAACGTAAGCACATAAGCAAGTAGCGTGTATGCACTTTGAAAATGTTTGTTGTGATGCAATGTTTGTGAAAACGACTATAGTCTAGGGTAAAATATGCAACCTAGTTCTCTATAGCCAGTGCTCTGATACCAATCTGTAACACCCCCAAAAATACAACAATGCAGCGGAATACCACATGGGGTGCTACTTCATAATACACAGCGCTAGATACAAGAGAACGACCTCTAAATGTGTCGTTTGTAAAACAATCTCGTTGATTTAATCAAAATCTTGAATTTAATATACATTTGTCCCATAATTGCATCACAATGAAAAGCTTGAATGTATAGACTCCAATGCACTTCAAGAAATCCGAGCATATAATTTCCCTGAGAAAAACATGCTTAAAAAGGTCAACATAAAGTTGGTGAGTTCATAGGTTTCTGTAAATGAATGTAATCCACTGTATCATCACAGTAACATGTAAAAATCCCAAAGATTTTATAAAGAAGGCACGACACATTTTATGTCACCAAAAAGTACCAATCTTATCCCAAAGATTTTTATAAAGAATGCATGACAAATTTAATGTCACCAAAAGTACAAATCTTATCCCAAAGATTTTTATAATACTGCATGACAAATTTTTATGCACCAAAAGTTGTATCCCTGGCACCCCGTGCTATTGACTTTCCTGAAAATAATACTATACAAGGTATGGACCGCAAGAATTTTTATGTGATAATGCAAACACATTGCAGATTCTCAAAATTGATACATTTACACTAGCTCATGACACTGAAGGCTCGACGGAGTCTTGTTCGCATAATATTGCTACTCAGCCCGTAATGATGTTTTAACCCCGAAAAACATCCCAAATTCGACATGCTATAACGTTCGTTCTCGGTGATAGCTAGTCACCCGAACGGGGAGGTCGTTTCCCGAATAGATCTATTAAATAACATTCGCGCTCACATAATGTAATTCCCAATACATATATTGCAATTGACCAGTTATGTAGTGGGCTAACTGGGTTCTCGCTACTTAGGTAACATGTAATCAATACTTGCGTCATATTTGTTAAAACAAAGCATGTTGTGTCATGTATAAAAACGATTGCTTAATTTTCACTCCAAAAATATATCTAACCATTATCCAAAAACGAGTAAAGTGAGCTATGAAACTCATAATATCACTTTAAAAATAATCACGATTGTTATAAGATAACACAATAAGTAAAGAGTTTATAGGCAAGCATGTATTCCCCCTCGCGGGTTTATAAACATTCAAAAGATTTGAAAAGCGAGGTTATGAACTCACATTGATGATGAAGAATGATTGGCAGATAGGCATCTAACATGCACAGTACGAACGGAAGACGAAGCGGCTCGATCGAGAAGTTGCAACTAATCTTAACGGCTAAGTCCCACTAGCCTAGGATAATGAAATTGGGTTTCCCGGTGAATGGTTATATCAACGCCACACGTTGATAAAGATTTAGATTTAACGTTGTAATGATTTGGTGGTTGGTTAAATAAATAAATTGAAAATATACGCAAAGTGTGTAATATATATTCTTTATATATTACTTATGAAAAATAAACCCTTATATAATTCATAAAGACAAACAATCCAAAGATTAGTGAAAAGGTATAATATACCTTGCAGGTATTATATAATAAGTGTGAATAAAATAATTAAACCCAATTATTTCGACAACAATTCAATTGGTAACAGACTTTGAATAAAAGCAGACAAATGTCTTAATGTTATAAATTAAACAACCGATGTTTGTAACCGTTCATAACCATTATAAAATATAAATTAATATTTTATAAATTATGTTTCGTTTCTTTGACAAGTCGTATCTAAAACAGTCGTCTTAATGTAAAAATATAGTTTTCGTCCGTTGTCAGGTTATTGTATAGTTATATTTTAATATCTTTTAAAATATAACTTTAGTCTCTTTATCGGTTTATAACATAATATAAACTTTTTGTAAAACATTACTAAATATAAAAGTTATGTACACTTTGCCATGAAATTCCCGTATATATATCGTTTTCCATTTCCGTAAAACTCGTCATTTTCCTTTAAATCAATATACATATATATTGTGATTTTCTGCGTTTCCAATATCTCAAATGTCCACGTTTCCTAGATATAACATATATATATATATATATATATATATATATATATATATCGTTATATCTAATTTAAATCAATTAATAAATATTATATTTATTTAACCGATTATAACCACCAATAAATATTTGTCCGGTTTTAATATTTATAAAAACCTTTCGTTATTTTCGTTTGTTGTTTTGATATATATAAACCAAACGAAACCTTATGTTGTGATTCTGCTATTCCAAGCGCTCCCTACGGTTTTTCTGCTAAACCAAACAAACAAACCCATTTGTTGTCTTCTCTAAACCCACATGCACCCTATGTCATTTTCTGTCCAACCAAACACTACCCTAATCTGATGAAACTGCCAAACGCCCCTAATCCGTTATAAACAATAAAACAAACACCCCCTATTGCTGTTTCATTAACCAAACGCACCCTAATCATCAAATTGTCAAACCAAACACCCCTTTAATGTTTGTATCACAACCAAATGTACCATTTCTCGATGCTAAACCCAAACCAAACACGCCCTTGCTGGGCTGTTACAAACCAAACGCACCTTTGGTCGGTTGTGACCACAAACCCATGCACTCGGTGGGTGTTACTCTCAACCGCACCCCCGGCTGTCCCGAGCCAAACCCGACAACCAAACACTCCCTCCCCGGCTGTTATTATAGCCGAACCAAACACACCCTAATCCGACACCCTCCCCGCTGTCCACAGCCAAACCCAACGCATACCCCGACTGTTTCGACAGCCCAACCCGACAACCCTTGCCCCCCGGCTGTCCCGGCTGTCCCACAGCCTATCCCGACCCCAAACGCACCCTCGTCGGGTGTTATAAACCGACAAACAACGCACCCTTGCTGCTGTGAACCCACAACCAACGCACCCTAATCGCACCGAGCAACCAAGCAACCAACAACGAACACCAAGTTGCGGGTTTTCGTCACAGCCGAATAAACAAAACCACCTAGGGGTTATTAACCCCTCAATCCGACGGCGCACCCTCGTGGTGTTTTTATACGAAACAAAGCACCTACCTGGAACCCTGCTAAAACCCCGCGCCTCTCGGTGGTTTTCACAGCCAAAACAAACAACCCTTTTTCGTGTTATAACAATTCCAAACGCCCCTTCTCGGATTGTATTGTTATTAAAAGCACCACGCACTTATGTGCTGTGAAGGGTGGCTGGTGGTGAGGAGGTGATGATGCCTTACCGGTGGAGGTGAAAGAGTTGGCGGGTGAGAGGGTGGTTGGTGGTTTTTTGGCGCTCTGTGAGGAGAGTGACATATACGTGGTTGATAGATCGGACTCACGCGATTCTTTTTGGGGTTTTCACCGAAAACTCTGCCGGAAAAGTTTTCTGGCCGGGGCTTGCCGGTAATCCGGCGGCGGCGCCGGGGGGTGGGGCGTGTGGTGGCCGGATAATGGGAGGAGGGAGAGAGGTGGAAGAGAGTGTGTGTATGTTTTAGATGTATATAAATGAAAAATGAGATGAAAATTATATATATATATATAAGTTTTAAAATAAAATAGAAAATTTATAATAGTATAGGGTTTAAATTGTAAATATTTAACGTAGTTTTTATAACTTTCGGTTCGGGACTCTCTTGTGCGAACTAACGGTCGATTCAAACACACGAACTTCCGCCATTGTTTTTCAGAATCATGTTTTCTGATAAAAATGAGGATTTATCGTCTAATTTTTGTAAAACGTTTGATAGAATTTATTTAAAACGTTTTTATTATTATTTATATATTTTTCACATAATACTTTATCGTAAACTAATTTTACTTTAATTAATGTGCGTTTTTAAACATACGGTTTCGATTAAACAAGAGATATTCATTTATTAAATATTTTTATTTTATTACTTTGATAATAAATATAAATTTAATTATTTTGGGTCGGTACGCGTTTGAGTGCCGTTTTCAAACTTTGCTGGGGCTAGTTTAGCCTCTTCTGTTGTTTTCATTGTCTCGGGTAAATAAAAGTTGCCTAGATGTCGTTTTACATTAAATTGCTTTTGAGGTCGAGTCGTGAAAACGTGCTTTAGGTGGTGTTTTCTTATAAGTCAAGCCAGACACTAAAAGTCAAAGGGTATAATAATTATCAAAAAAAATCCGAAAATTCTCAGATGTTACACATGAGATATTGGGGACCAAATGTTTGAGTTATTCTCTTATATAAATAGATATGCCTTAGTGTCAACTTAGAACCTGATGAGTGGATAAAGGATAGCCGATGCTCTAATCACGTAACGGGTAACAGAAATCTCTTCTCAAGCTACAAGGCATATAACGGAGGTATGTTATTTTTGGTAGCAATCTTCGCGGTAACATCATTTTCAAAGGTACGATTTCGAATGACTCTCTCAAAATAGATAATGTAGAACATGTAGATAACTTAAGATTTAACTTGCTAAATGTAGGATAAATATGTAACAATAGGTGTAGACTAACTTTCTCTGAACATGAGAGTGAAATCACTAAGGATGGTAAGGTTATAGGTAGAGGTATTAGGAAGAAAGTCTTATATGTGATGATATTAGGGAATAAGCCAAAAGACATAATTTGTCTTGCAACGATTGATGAAAACTCCATGTTGTCGCATAGGAGATTTTCAATCGTTAGCATCTAAGGAATTAGTTAGAAACTTACCTAATCTTAAGTTTGATCAACACTTCTGTGAAGATTGCAAAATTAGAAAACAAGCTCACGCTAGTCACAAAGCTAAGAATATAGTCTCAACAACTAGATGCTTAGAACTCCTTCATATGGATCTCTTCGGTCCATCCGCTGTACGGAGTTACGGAGGAAACCGCTACACCTTAGTCATAGTAGATGGCTACTCTAGGTATACTTGGACTAGATTCCTTAATGATAAAACCGAAGCCTTTGATCAATTCAAAATATTTAGTAAGAAAATTCAAAACCAATTAGGATGTACAATAGTGTCAATAAGAACCGACCACAGTAGAGAATTTAATAATGAAGTGTAATTTGGAGAGTTTTGTAATGTCAATGGTATTACACATAACTTCTCAGCTCCACACACCCCACAATCAAATGGCGTTGTAGAAAGGAAAAATAGATACTACAAGAAATGAGTAGAACAATGTTAAATGAATAATCGTTACCTCAAAATTTTTGGTGTAACGCCGTAGATACTTCAACATACATCCTCAACCGGATCCTAATTAGAGCCATCCTAGGAAAAACACCTTATGAACTCCTTAGAGGTAGGAAACCTACTCTTGATTATTTTAGAGTGTTTGGAAGCAAGTGCTTCATTTTAAACACTAAAGAATACTTCATTAAGTTTGACCCAAAGTCATACGAAGGTGTCTTTTTAGGTTACTCCCAAAACATTAAAGCATACATCATCCTTAATAAACATACTAGGAAATTGAAGAATCACTCAACGTGACATTCGATGAAACCCCTCCACCCTCTAAGACATCACCCTTGGTGGATGATAACTTAGATGAAGAAGAAGCAATTAAGGTTGCCGAAGAGAAAATCTTAGAAAATGACATTGAGGATGAAACTTTAAAGATTAATAAAGTAGTCAATATTAAGGAATCTAGAAATCATCCATTAGAAAATGTCATAGGAAACCTTAACCAAAGAACTCTTGGGTCACAAGCCCAAAACCAAAGTAACTTCTTTTGTATTATATCAACTATAGAACCTAAGAATGTGAACGAAGCTTTAACGGATGAAAGTTCGATAATCGCTATGCAAGAAGAATTAAATCAATTCATTGCTAATGATGTTTGAGAGTTAGTTACACAACCTAGTAATATGACAATCATATGAACTAAGTGGGTGTTTAGAAATAAGTTAGACAAGAACGATATTGTTTCTCGAAATAAGGCTAGGCTAGTTGCTTAAGCCTATAATCAATAAGAGGGCATCGATTATGATGAAACTTATGCCCTAGTTGATAGACTTGAGTCTATTAGAATACTATTAGCTTATGCTTGTGCGTTAGATTTTAAGCTATTCCAAATGGATGTAAAAAGTGCATTCCTGAATGGTTTTATCAATGAAGAGGTATACGTGGCACAACCTCCAGGATTAATTGACTTTGAAAAACCGAATCATGTTTATAAAATTAAGAAAGTTGTATACGGTCATAAACATGAATACAAAATGGGAATGGTAGATAACATACTTTTTACCAAGAAGAAACATTCAAACCTCATCATCATTCAAATATATGTCGACGATATTATATTCGGCTCGACTTGTCAAGACATGTGTGATGAATTTGACAAAATCATGCATGACGAGTTCGAGATGAGCATGATGGGTAACTCAACTTCTTCTTTGGATTACAAATAAAACAAATGGAAGATGGTATCTTCTAAATGCTTAAGAAATTTGGCTTAGAAGATTCTAAACCAATAAAAACCCCCATGTCATCCGATACTAAACTCACGAATGACGAAGAGTGTGAGTTGGTAGATAGCACCAAGTATCAAGGCTTGATAGGTAGTTTATTATACCTAACAGCAAGTAGGCTCGATATCATGTTTAGTGTCTGCCTTTGTGCCCGCTTCTAAGAGGCTCTCAAAACCTCTCACCTTGAAGTGGTTAAGCGTATCTTCCAATACATTAAAGGCACTGCGCACTTATGATGATATTATCCTAAGGGGACCAGCATAGTAACATTAGTATATGCCGACTCTGGTCATGTGGGAGATTATGTTGACTGAAAGAGCACTAGCGGTATTTGTACGTTCGTGGGATGTTGTTTGACATCTTGGTTCTTGAAGAAACAAACCGCTCTTGCTATATCCACTACTGAAGCCGAGTACATAAGCGTCGGAAAGGCATGTCAACAAGCACTATGGATGAAACAAGCTCTTATCGACTACGACGTTCGACTCGATGACGTCCCGATCATGTGCGACAATAAAGGCGCGATTGATCTTAGCAAAAACCCGGTGCAACACTCTTGAACCAAACACATTGAAATTCGTCACCACTTTCTTCTTGATAATGTCCAGAAAGGACATATCTCTATCGAAAAAGTGCCATCCGTCGACAACATCACCGACATTCTTACTAAACCCCTTAAACGAGAATCGTTTAACTATCTATGTCTTGGTTTAGCAATGATGGAAAACATTTCATAAATCGTCTTCTTTTTCTTCGGTCTCGATTCTAGTCCGTGTTCCACTCCGTGTCGTGACAACTTAAATACTTCGTCCAAAGTACTTAGAGCATTTTTAATTCGCAAAATGCAAATTAAAACGTCACTCTTCTTTGTAAAAATTTTTGTCAAAATTTAAGTCCAAAACCCTCAACTAAGGGCGACCCCTATATCTCTGGCGGTCCCTAGATTAAAACTGGCGGCCCCCATATCGATATGGGACTGCCACCAGTGGAACCTTATGTCTGTCAAACCCATTTTTGTAAAACACAAAAACAAACACTCTCTCTCTTTCACTATTGACGAACCATGAACCAAAAACCACCAAAACTTAAAATCAACCGTCAAAACACTAATTGAAGATCAAATCAACATTAATAAGCAATCCTAACACCACAAAGATCATCAATTGTAAGTCATTTCTTCTATTTTCTTTCAAATCATGTCTAGGGTTCATGATGAACACAAAAATCAAAATTGGAGATTTTTATTTTTCTTATGTTTTGTGTGCAATTAGGACTACTAAAATACAATGTATAACTAATATGCTTCCTTAGACATAGGATTTGCAAGATGGAAGTGTGTTTTGTCAAAAAAATTTTTTGCATAAAACCCCAATTTTATTTTCAAAATCACCCACGTTAGGAACACAATAAAATTGTTAATACGCTCTAAAAACGTTTTTGCATGTACGCATAATGATCTCATAAATAAAAGTCGAGATACATAATTCATATTTATTTTTCAACATGTTTGGATGAGAAAAATCAAACTAAGGAGCGTTTAGGTTAACTCTTAGATTTTTATTTCTAGGTTGAGTTAACCGTTACTCCACATTTGTTACATGTAGGCACACACTAGTCACTTGTCTAAAGAAAATTTCAAATCAAAATTGTACATACTAAAATTTTCCCATTATTATGGTTAGGTGAAGAAAAACGTCTCAAGAAGAACTAGATTATAAAAAAATCTACATTTCACAAATTTCAAATGAACCATACCTTCCTAATCACCTAAATCCTATAATTCGTGATTTAGAGTCTAGAACTATTCATGAAGGTCATGCAGCTAACTATAGACATATTCATCATGATAACATTCTCTTAAGGTTTCAAGTAATTAAACTCTAATATTTATATGAAATCTACGAGGAAATCTGTCCTAGGTTCTTGTTAGAATTTTATGCCTCAGCATAAATCATAAGAAACTCTGACCAAACAATCTCCTTAAAGCTTTGGGCATTAAAAAGATATTTTCTTCTTTCACTGAATCTCTTTCTTGCATTCTCCTCACCTCATATGAAGGAGATTGTGTCTACTTGGAAAATTAATCTCTTGAATCTCTAAGAACAAATCAATAACTAAATAACTCTTACCAAACAAATATTCCAACACCAAATGAAATCATTTATTCCATCACAATACTAGGAAAAACTGAAATTCCAAACAAGATTCACAAAAGTAAACTTCGTCACGACATGAAATCTTGGAATGAAATCATTCAAGATAATGCGTTTGGGATTAGAAACGACTCAAACTTTCTCCTCGCATCATCATGTCACTTGATCTATAATATAATGAAGAGCATACCCTACAACTTAACCTTCCTCATGATCAAACGAATAGTGAATATTAAAAACCAACCAAACTCTCCTATGCCATATGGCATGTTGTTAACTCGTCTTTATAATCATCTTATTCAAATAAAACCTAAACTCAAAAGGTCAAAATACATAACTTATCCTCCCTCCATGAAGACTTGGAAGCATCCTGATGGAGTTAACGACGATGACTCACAATCACCAATTGAGTACTATGGTAGTGACTAGTTTACTCATGAATTTAATTTGCATCAATTTCTTCTCAACTTGTTTATCTCTATGATGTTTTGATACGGATGCTTTATTACTTTGTTATGACATCACACTTATGGTAGTATGCATGCTTGTCTATTTCTTAATCTCATGCTATCTAAATGCTTCCCTAATAGAATTTAGATTTGCTAGCCCCCATATGTGTTATACTTGGAAGTATTAGATGATTCATGATGAAATAGGATTTGTTGATAGAAATAATGCCTAAAAACATTATTAATATTTTTCACATCCTTACATTTTGATAATCACAAAATATAAAAACATTCAATGAAAAATTAAAACATAAATAAGTAAATAGTGGTTAATAATCATTTCAAAATTATATCACTCCAAGGTATGAATAAACAAATGCTTGATGCATTTTATGATCAAAGGAAGCTTTTTTAAAATGTTGTAAACTTTTTATAAACATCACAAAACATTTTTTACATTTAAAAGAAATGTTTTATTCAAACTAAACATTTTAAATTTCAAATTTTCGCACCTAAAACAGCTAGAAATGGTCCAGTAAACACCTTCTCTGAATAG
>BQNB010115226.1:0-21602 GCA_026074375.1 Tanacetum coccineum
AAAAAAAATAAGTTTTTTTAAAAACTAGCCGTTTTTTAACGTTGAGGGGTGATTTTAATTATTTTTTTAAAAACAACCCACCAACGCGCGTTGGTTCATCCACACGGAGATCAACGCCGTTGGCCAACGCAAAAGGGCGGTGTGGTAACGCCAACCACGTAGTCTCAACGTCGGGTTGGGCGTGACCATACCCAACACTCTAACCATCGCCGGCTGTCGCCCCACCACCGTAGCTAAATTTTTTTGAGGTATTGTTTTATATTATAATAGATCTATATATTTCAAAGGTTTATGTTTTCAATGTTTTTTTATAGATCTATTAATTTTATAATTAGATCTATGGGTTTTGTAGGTGTTGCAAATCTCGCCGGAATATGTTGGTTTTATTCCGCTAGACTCGCCAGAAAAGTTTGTGTATTTATTTATGTTAATTTGCTTTTGTATTTTGGTGTGTAAAATCTTTTATAAGTTTATTTGTGAACTTGTAATATTGTTTTGATTTGTTTTTTAAGACTCGCCGGAATAATTACTGCAGCCGGTTGACTCGTCGAAAATTTTGTTGCCCTTACTTTACTTGCCGGTTTTAGTTAGATCTATATTTATTTCAAGTATTTATTCATGTTTCGTTTTTATTTTATAAAGAATAACATAATTTGTCAAAAATATTTATTTTTATTTTTTGGTAACTCTTTAATATTATATAAAGTTAGGATAAAATTTTCAAAATATTTGGAATTTCGTAGGTATTTCTTTTAGATATAAAAGCTGTTTTTATGTATTTTTTATGTAAAAAATGTGATATAATTTATATAACCTTCACCGCTTTCTCACCGGAAAATGAAGCTTTCGTCGCCGTCGCGTTTTTTGCCAAAAATTTGTTATAATGACTATTGTATAAATTTGTTACAAAGTTTGTAGTGTAAATTTGTTATAAAGTTTATTTTGTATAAATTTGTTACAAAGTTTGTAGTGTAAATTTGTTATAAAGTTTATGTTGTAAATTTTGTTATAAATTATGTCATGTAACTTTTAAAATTTCAAATTTTTGAAAAATATGAATTTCACCTGCAAACAAATATCTCACAAACATTATCATCATCTCTTTACAATATACTCGGCAATATACGTTCATAAGTGACACAAGTAAGGAAAGTATTATGGCTGTAATGAATATTATCACATTGATAATTGATAAGAAAGGAAAGTATTATGACCGTGTTGAATATTCATATTTATATTGAAGGAATGTATTCATTCAACATAATTGACGGGAACTTTTTCTAATTTATTTATGGAATGTATTTGAATGCCTTAAAACAGACACGATGGAAAAGTTGTAACTTACAGTATTTTTGGAATAAGCCTTAATACACATATACACACGATGGAAAAGTCAAAACTTACAGTAATGTGTTTCCTATTTTTGAATGACTTAATTTACTTGAATATTTCTTACACTATTTTCTAAAGTAATGACAGTGAATTACATAATGGCAGGAGATGTTAAAAATCTTTTAAATTTGAAGTTCAAACTTTTCCCCAATGCCTATATAAACAACCTTAATATGTTTCCTAACGTTCTTTGATACATGTTAAGAATTTTTGTTTGAGTCGACTTATCGAATGTTACAGCCGTTTGCAATTACATTTTGATATTTGCACGTTCTATTTTGAACGTTACACGAAAAACTTACGACAATCTCGTATATCGTTAATTATCGGCCCCTAGGAATTTCTGCCGCTATGCGCGGGTACTCGTCTAGTCATGTCATAATAATATACTATATCCGTCTCAAAATAAGTAGGGGTGGCAATCGAGTCGTGTTTGTGTTGACCTGTTCGGGTTCGCGGGTTGGCGGGTTATTATAACCTCTACCCAAACACGACTCATTTACTAATCGTGTCAAGAAACTCAACCCTAACCCAGACATGTATAACACGTGTAACCCGTTTGTGACTCATTTAACTTGTTTAAATAAATAGGTCTAGCAGTAAATAAGGTTGGTCGTTTGTCGATTTAACTAATTTAAATGCAAAAATGATATAATGATCTAAAATGATAAACATAGCATATAAATAATCATGCGACAATTTCAATGATATATGAGTTATAATGTTAATTCACTCCTATTAAGTACATAACAAAATACATTTAATCTAAATCCAACATAAAATTCAAGTTATATATTTTATATTAAAGGCTTGTACATACTTAAACGGGTTCACGGGTTGACCTGTTTAATACTTACTCAACCCAAACACGGCCCATTTAATAAACGGGTTAGACGGGTTGACTTGTTTTTGACCGAAACCTGTTTATCCTCAACCCAAACCTGTTTAACTTCGTGTCGGGTTCGTGTCGAAAATTGCCACCCCTCAAAGTAAGTGTATTGTTTTGAATTTCTTAAGTTTTTTTTTTCAATTTTAACCTTAAATACTTTTATTTGTGTTATATAATACTTGATGTAAAATATATGAATGAATTGAGTGTTAAATATATTTTTATTAATATATAATTTTTATCAAGTATTATATAACACAAACAAAATATTTAAAGTAAAAGTCGAAAAAAAACTTCAAAAAATCACAACATAACATTTATTTTGAGACGTAAGGAGTATATAAACAACTTATGTATCATTTTTCCTTTAGATTTTATGAAAATGTCGATATAACTTTTAAGTGCAATAAAAATGTTGGTAAACAATGGATCGATTTCTTAAGCAAACAAGCTAGCACCTAAAATACTAAGATGGCTTTTTAGTTTGATTTCTTTCTTCGTTTGTATCCGACACGTTAGTTAGGTAATCCTGTTGTCTCCTTTTCACTAAAATAAATAAAGATTCATCTTCTAACTTTTAGATGATTACGAATATCAAAATAAACTCTTACTGTATGCGATATATATGAGCAGAGATATATTGCCTCTTCTAAAAAAAGATATATATGAGCATAGAACGTAAAAGATGTGTTCAGTATTGATTACTAAAACATATGATTTTTTGAAGATCCTAATAACCTACTATTTGATTATATTCATTATTTACCGTTGCAATTTTTTTTTTCACTGTTGATTTGCTTGCTATTTTACTACTGTTAATCTTTATTTGTTTCTATGGTAAACATATCTATGTCAAAATCAGATTTGCAACTCAATAAAAACAGGAGAAAAACATATACGAATTTAATCCAAGCCGATGCATTCAACCTATATAATATTTTCCTAAAACATTTATGTTTAGCGTGTTATTAGTTTCGATCCATAGTGTTTTCATATGACTTTGATCATATAGTCGTTGAAATTAGAAGAAAACTAAGTGTGTGGGGTCAATTCAAAGAAGATTTTCTTCTCAAAAGAGAGGGCCAAAGTCTAAATATTGGGCAAGTTAAGTGAAGACTAAGAAATCTCTCTTTGAAATTATGGCATCAATCAAGGCATGAGAAAAGGTGCACACACACCCACCATTTGCTAACTTTGCATGCATTTACATTGATTTTGACTTCCATCTTTACCAAGTGTTATGCATAATATTTGTTAATTATGCATAAGTATTTGTTCAACCATAAGCAAAAGATACCATTTATGTTTCCAATTTGCCACCAAATTGAAATAGTATTTTTTGGTCTATGGGAATGTGGTTTTGATTACATGAACATAATTTTATCACCGGATGTGTTTTGAAAACTTAGGAAAAAAAATCACTCACTTTTTGTGAAAGATAAAAGAATGTTTAGCCAAAAAAAATTGTATAGCCATATATGTATATACTAGTTGGTTGCACATATGCGCACTAGCGGCAGGTAATTAGAAATTTTACTAACTCAACGCTTTACGCAATTTTCTACCGAGTCATAGTTATTTCGTTTTCACTCACACTGTAATGTTTGTGCTATCGTTGTATCGTGTTGCTCGTTTGCGGTTTCCCGTAGCTTTCCCTTGACAAAACAAGATTATATATCATTCTAGAATGGTAAAAGAGCACAAACACTACTTCGCGATAATATAAGTTATTAAAGTAGATCAATATTTATATGTTCTAACTTCAAGGTTAAAGTTGTTTCAAAGTATAAATCACGCATAAATATTCACCCATAATTTAATATTAAAAATATAAAAAAAATTATAAAATATATCAAATGTATGTTGAATTAAAGGCCTACAAAATTTTAATTAAAATATGGTGAAATTTTATCATATTAAAATCTAAATTGATAAAAATTATATTTTCAGTTTGGAAATATAAAGAATGATTTTTTTAATCAAAAGGTGGACAGCATGTCATTTTTGATGTGTATTCTCAAAAATATAGATGGTGTGATCAAAATTGCTACCTGCTTTTCTTAATTTTTAAGGGGGTCTCACAATTATAGATGCTTTATTTAGTATAGATAGTTAGTATACCATGGCCATAGGGCGACGACATATAAATTGCTTCTAGACTTCAACTCGGCGTCCACAATCCCTTACCGCTTAGATATACTTCGTTTGTTTGGTGTTCGTAGCTTCGTCCACGAAATCTATAGGAATCGCATAAGTTCTCAATGTATAAAGACTCTAACACCCTCTGTCATACCACATCAAATATTGTCTCAAAAAGTAGTTATTCTTTTCATGATCAAGTTTGCTATTCAATATTAAAGTTAAAGTTGTTATAAAAAATTCATAAAATAATACCTACTAATAAATGTGAAAAAGCTAAAATTTTATAAAAATGTCTATCAAAATGTGATTATTGAATTATAGATGATGTTGAATTAAAGATCACGAAATTTTAAAAAATACGGTGAAATTAAATCATAAAAAAAATAAATAGATAAAAAAATATTTCAAATTGAAAATAAAAGTGATTTTTTAATTAAGAAGTAACACATGTCACTCTATGATGTGAATTTCTAAAATAAGATGGATGGTCAAGATTGCACCTCATTATCTTAATTTTTGATGGGACCCACATTGTAAATGTTTTATATAATAGTATATATATTTTGGTACTTTCTCGTTCGTGAAGAAGTTACAGAATCAATGTGTCAACATATTTGATTATATTCGGATCAAGATAGGAAATGGAGACAATACTAGTTTTTGGAAAGATAAATGGCATAATGAAGGCGTTCTGAAAGATGTATTCCCTCGTCTGTACGCGTTGGAGAGGCATCAGAATGTAACTATTCACACGAAACTGATTGATTACAGTTTAGTTAACTCCTTTCGTCGGAATCCGAGAAGTGGTGTGGAAGAATTTCAACTCGACAATCTCTCCAGGTTGGTTAGCACGATTACCCTCTCATCTGCTGTTGACAGGTACGTTTGGTCGCTTGAAAATTCAGGGGAGTTTTCGGTGAAGTCTATTCGGCAAGTGATTGATGCTAATTGTTTTCCTGTTATTCACTCGGCTACGAGATGGGTTAAATCTGTGCCTCTTAAGGTGAACATCATGGCTTGGAAAATAAAAATGGATGGCCTGCCCACTAGAATGAATATATCTCGTCGCGGTATTGAAATTGACTCGACAGTTTGCCCTATTTGTAACAGTCGGGCGGAATCTTCTTGTCATATTTTTTTCCAATGTAATTTGGTTAGACAGTTGGCTCGGAAAATATCGTCTTGGTGGAATGTGGATTACGTTGATGTTTCTTCTTATGAGGAATGATACACTTGGTTGGTATCTCTTAGGCTTCAGGCAAATCTCAAAGCGGTGTTCGAAGGCATCTTCTATTGTTTATGATGGTCGGTTTGGATGTTCCGTAACAAGATTTTTTTCGAGAAGGATACTCCTTCACATGCGAGGATTTTTGATAACATTGTTTCTAATTCTTATTATTGGTGTAAGTTTAGATGTAAAGGCTCGTTCAAATGGATCGATTGGCTCAAAAATCCGTATCTTGTAATTGTCTAATTCTAGCTCCTTGCTAGTCGTTTAATAAAGCTGTAGTTCAAAAAAAAACTTTCTCGTTCGTGGACTTAAAACTATCAAACATGTAAAGGATAAGGTTTTTCATGTCTAAATTATTCGGAGAATAAAGAGTATTTCAAACTCAAATATATGCTGTTTTAGTGGGTTAATCTTGAGATCGTTTCCGAACCTTCCTTAGTTACCTTCACCTATCAAAGTTTGCACTATTGATTTAAAAAAAAGCCCATAAATTTTACCAATATATCATTTTGTGGTGGTTCCATGTATATGCTTCCATTTAGTGGTGGTTTCCTATTTTCCTATGCTTTACCCATCAAACATGTAAAGATACTATGAATTTAATTTCTACTTAAGCCTAACTAAAGAAAATCTTTGATCATGTTGTCTTATATATAACAAAAAAAATAAAAAAAAAATTACATGTTTCGTTCATGTGGTTTTACTCAGAAATCATGTTTCGTCTCTATTTGATGTTTTTTTACACTCGAGTATTTTCTGTCTCGTTTTTCAAACGCTAATTGCACTGTGATGGTCCTTTTTTCCAAAATTAATGGGACTCAACTGTGTAATTAATTTGTTTGAAATTAAATTTGTTACACGGATAGTCCCTATTTTCTAGAATAGGGACTATCAGTGAAACATGTTTGATAAAATAGAGACCATCAGTGTAATTAAAATCGAATAGGGACGAAACATGATTTCTGGGTATACCACAGGGACGAAACATGTAATTTTTTCTTAAAAAAATAACTTCAAGACCCAAAAGGAATAAATAATTTTGGGTTCGATGGTGCACGTGTATGCAATCGAGGCTTTTCCATGATTACCAAAATATCACTTAGTTTATAAGCTAAGAGGGGAGGGAACGGATGGCTGGTAGCTTGGCGCTAAGTCTTGGTGCGAGAAAGGCCGATGGCGCACCACTCCGTGGCTCGCGCCAAGTCTTCTCGCGCCGTGGCTAACAGCCCAAGCCAAACTCAATTTTTTTTTTTTTTTTTAAATCTATCCGTTATGGGGAGCGGATATTCAAAAAAATACCCTCAAAATCACAATTTTACCCCTTTAAAAATCCTATAAATACCCCTTTTTTATTTCATACTTCACACACACTTTCAATACATCTTCTACTTCAATACTTCTTTTTTTTCTTTCAAATATGGATCAAAATAATCTCAACGATTTTGACCCAACCGACACATACGATCATTATGATGCTTTCTTTCAACCCGACTATGATCGATATATGCGGGATTATGAGTCGTATCAACATTATGTGGGTTTGTGTGAGCAAGAAGCCGGGGGTTCGAGTGATGGTCCAAAGAGGAGGAGGACATATATATTTCGTGAACGAGAAGAGGCGGAACAAAGGCTAATCGACGACTATTTTGGTGACGACGAGTATGAACCGAAATATCCTGAAGAAAAGTTTAGGCGCAGGTATCGTATGAGTTCTACACTTTTTAATAAAATACTCAACGATATCTTAAGTTATAATGTGCAACCCCTGCCTGAGTACTTTAGGTATTTTAGAGTACGGATCGATGCGATCAGTCGTAATAGTATTGGTCCTATTTTAAAGTGCACACCCGCCATACGCCAAATGGCATACGGCACTGCACCTGATGCATTTGATGAGTATTTGCAAATTGCTGAACGTACTTCACGAGAATGCTTAGATCACTTTACTAAATGCATTCACGTTTTATATCATAATAATTTTTTAAGAAGGTCAACTGCAACTGATATTCAAAAAACATATCAATTGCACGAAGAAAAACATGGATCCCAAGTATGCTCGGAGGATCGGTATTGTATGCATTTGGTGATTGGAAAAATGGCAAAGGCTATTACATGAAGACTGTCAAAGGAAGTACTAATAAAATTGATCCCAGAGACTCTTAGGTTAGAAGCTGTTGCTGATCAAAAATTGTGGATTTGGCATGCATATTTTGGGGTTCCTGTGTGCGGAATAATGATTTAAATGTTGTTCATATGTCCCCATTATTTATGATGAATTTGCTGGTATAGCTCAAGAGTGTCCGTGCGCTGAAAACGTGCAATACATATAAGATAAGGATACTATTTAGCCGACTGTGTTTATCCAGCTATGTCTACGTTTGTCAATCGTTTTCGGTTGCAAGGGATGAAAATATTCCTTGTAAGTTTAAGGAGAGTTTCAAGAAGCTGCAAGAAAGATATTGAACTGGCATTCGGAGTCCTACAAGTTCGTTGGGAGTTATTAACGAAAAAAAAAAAATAACCGCGCGTGCAATGCACAAATCTAACACCCTCAAGAGAATCATGTGTTGTTGTTAATATTACCATAACATGATATTGGAAGACGGTAGAGATTTGAAGTTTAAAAATAAAAAAAAAATATAAAATAAAGAAACGACAACACCACCACACAAAAAAATCTTCAGAGATATGTTCGTGAAATCCAGCACGAACATGTTAGAAGATCTGGTCGTAAGATGTGACTTACAATGTTAGTGACAGACAAAGAACCTACGCTTGATGAGGATAAACACTCATCGATCTTCGACAAAGATACCTTATGGAGCATCTTATGGAATGATGATGATGAGTAGATTGTGTTTTTATTTATTGTAATGTTTATCATGCATAAGCCTCCCCCCCCTCCCTTAGATTTAATTTTAAGTTTTATGATAATGTTTAATATGTTTTTAATTGAAATAAAATTTTAATTTGTAGTTTAGTTCATAAAAAAATAGCTATGGGCATCCAAGAATTATGCGTGCCAAGCGAACTCCTATTGCACATTTTAGGTTGCTCACTGTCTATTCTCTGGAGGCTCACCATTACTACATTCTGTGCATGACGGTTCGACCATCCACTTTTTGATGTTTGGCACCACGACTCCCTGTGCTCTAATGCGTTCAGTTAAAATAAGTATAGTTATCTAAAAAACTTCTAACATCATTGTTCCATTGCTTAGGGGGTGGCTTGTTTCATTTTTATGTATGGAAAATGGAAATGTATAATGGAGATGTAAAGAAGCAATGAGTATTCTCATTATAATTAAATAGTGCTGGTTTAATACATAAGTAAATACTGAACTACCTTTTTTTAAATAACATTACTTAAATTTTAATATTCATATCTCTAAAAATACTAGAAATTATCACGAACAACTTTTAATTAATTTACATAATTTTGACTGGTGTCCCTCATAATGCAATCTTATGCGGGTATTATAAATATACACCTTCACGGACAAAACGAAGATTGTTTTGACTTCGGGCCACCTGCTACGAGTTATACGGGCTATCAGTTTTGGGCAGCCTGATTTTGGTTTTTTTTTTTTAATTTTTTGTTGTGTGTTTTTTTTAGATTTGTATGCACAAAGCTGGAGGGAAAAAAATTATCGCAAAAAGTTTCAATTTTATTCAGATAAAAAAATATACCCGCCGGAAAACTCTTCGTTTCCTAATAACTTTGTAAAATAATCGGCATGGTCATCTCAAACGTACAACCTCCATTATATTAAAAAAATACCATATAGCAAAAAAAACACTTTAAACATGAGGCCCAACACATAAGTCCAAATAAAAAAAATGTGATTACTAAAAATATACACATTTAGTGACAAACTAGCCTTAAATTCGATAAAATGTGTGCCCAAAATTCTGGTCCCAAAAAAAAAAAACTAGGCCAAAAATTTGCCTGAAATATGGACCCAAGTAAAAAAAAATACAAAACGGTCCCTCAACTTTTAACTATTTACGATTTTCTTACACAGAAAAATCCTTAAAAAATTAAAAAAAAAACACGTCAAGTTTTATTGTTCATGTACTTTTTTACTAATCATCGGCCAAAAAAAATATATCGAAACTCGTCTGCCAAAAAAAAAATATTCGGGAAAAAATTAACCCGTCCCACGCAATATTTTTTATCTCCGAATCGCACAAAAAAGCAAATATCCAGAAAAAAATTAGCCAAAAAAAAAAACCAGAAAATACCTAATATGTCTCGGCCCAAAGTAAAAAATACAAAACGGACCCTCACCTTTTAAGCTATTATGATTTATCCTTACACAAAAAATTCCCGGAAAATTTACAAAACCGTCCCAAAAAAGAATATTTCGGGAAAAATTAGCTCCCGTCGCCCAACTGCTAAATTTTTTCCCGAAATCAATACAAAAAAGAAAATATTAAAAATTAGCCCCGCCATAACGCATCGGCAAAAAAAAACCCCGAAAGGTAAAAAAAAAATTCGGGAAAAAATTAGCCCCGCCGTAATGCGCGGGTTCTTTTGCTTGTTATATACTGATAATGCAATTCTTATGTCTGTTATTATATACCATGTCACGTAATGATATTCTTTTAAACAATAACTAATACTCCAACAAAGCAATACAGACAAATTATAAGGTTCAGGCCTTCAAGGCTAATCAATGTGTTTATTCATGTAAATTGCAATTAGAATTTGTTGTTTTTTAATGATTCATGTATTAAGAAAGTTATTTATTAAAAAAAAAAGCAAATATAATAAAAGAAAAAAAAAACATTAAATAGAACGTGGGAGTTATATTAGGAGAAAAAGTAGGTAAAATGTAAAATAAAAATAAAAGTCATTACTTTATTCATTACCCTCAAATTAAAAAGGAATAGGAGATACCCAAAAGTGAGTAATGGTTCATTCCATTATGTCAAACAAACCACTACTTTTCATTATCATTAACATTCCTTACGCCGTGATACTTCCAACCAAAGCGTGCCCTTACTTTACAAGTTGATCTATTGTTGCGTACATTTTGTATTAGTTAAAGAATCATCTGACATACTCCCTCGATTTCATATATTGCTTTTTGGAATTATAGAATAATGAGACAGACGACGCAGGGTAAAACAAACCAAGGAACACGACATTGTGTACCATGTGAATATGGATAGTGACTTACGTAAACTTATTCTAGATACATTAATGTAAACTCACAAACTTTAACGGCTGTCAATAAATGCATCATAGATCTTATCTTTCAGACTTCAAGCTTATGGTTTATAACCGTAGCGCTGAGTACATTTGGTGCTTAAGACAATAACGGTGTCATCTCAACACTTTTAAAATATAACACCAAAATTTAGTACCACATAAAAACCCTTCTCTCTTGTATAACCCTAGTTGAACATTATGTCACTCTCCACAAACACATAATAAAAGTATGATCTGCCATCATAGTTAGTCATACATTAACACTCAAACAACTTCCTTCAGATGCTAGCCCTAATTACAATGGATTTAATCCATAAAGAGATATGATCCAATCAAAACACTTCACTATCATAATTACTAGATATAATCAAGTAATTAAGATCACATCATGCAACACGTAAGATCAAATCGAATGACACACAAACACACGATGTGTTTGTGTGCCATTAATGGCAACTAGTGATGGTAATGTGGTGGCCGTGAGCCGTGGTTTAATGCTACTAATTAATAGAGTATAGCATCATTAAACTTGGGGGGCTATAGGGGTATAACGATACCATTATAATTATCTTCATGCATGTCACGTAAGTATATGCGGATATAAAAAGTACTTAAGAGGCATTGCAAGTCCAGTACTAAGTCGAATGCCATATTCGCATTACCCGGCCACGGAAGTACGTCTTCCGTCGGCCGTAAGTCAAATGTCATATTCGCATTACCCGGCCACGGAAGTAAGTCTTCCGTCGGCCGTAAGTCGAATGCCATATTCAGATTACCCGGCCACGGAAGTACGTCTTCCGTCGGCCGTAAATCGAATGCCATATTCGCATTACCCGGCCACTGAAGTAAGTCTTCCGTCGGCCGTAAGTCAAATGCCATATTCGCATTACCCGGCCACGAAAGTACGTCTTCCGTCTGCCGTAAGTCGAATGCCATATTCGCATTACCTGGCCACGGAAGTACGTCTTCCATCGGGCGTAAGTCAAATGTTATATTCGCATTATCCGGCCACGGAAGTACGTCTTCCGTCGACCTTTATTATACGGGGTCCGCCTTCATCATTATAAATCCTTCTCATCATCCCCTCGTCAGAAACGAACGAGAATGGTATCTTGCCAATGCTAGTGTTACCCAGACTATTGAAAACGCATTCTTCTTACGGGGTCTTTACCCTCTAGCCACGGGAACCAAGCGTTCGAGCACAATCACCCGACACATGTACGCGTATGGTTGGAAAGTGCGAACGTCTCCGCGACGGTAAGAGTAGCCATTTTAGTCTAGTAACCGTGGCTACGGCCACGCTTACTAGACTGGGGGGACATTATGAATTATTTCTTTTTATATTGTGACTGTATAATACTATAATTGGATCTTGGATGACAAATATCGAACGTGTATCGTTTTACACATGTTTGAATTGATTGCATGCTGTTACGTGTTCTTGAATCTTATATGACAAGTTATTAGTAGATTACAAGAAATGTATAAATATCTTATGACAATTTCAACAAGATTGAATATGTAGCTGTCTTAATACGCGGTTATAAATTACAAGCCAGGTTTATGTATTTAGTTAGAAGGCCGTCTGTAATTTACCTGCGGTATTTAGAGGCTTTGTCACCATCTCTCTCGTCCCACTCGTCCATGTATTTTCTTAATATTCATTTTGCAATGTACGTCTGTTCGTAGTATGAATATTAGTTCCTTGACAGTTGAGTTTTAAGGATCATGGTCATGGTGGTCGTTTTTCGTTAGGATATAAACAGGTTCATGTTGCGATCGTTTTTTTTCTTCAGAAAAACGAGTTTTTGTGGTTTTGCTCATTTTTCAGGAGGTTACCAAAGAAAAGTCCTGGTGTGCGATTATTGACGGCGGCGTCGGTTGAAGAAGGATGATGGCGGCGGAGATTGGAACGATGGTAGGTTTTAGAGGCACATAAAATTGGTTCTGCTTCTAGGTATCAAGTTTCCATTCTTATTTTTTATAGTTGCTGAAATGATTGAACATGGGCATATGTGTGTTGTCATCCATTTAATATGACATCCATACTATATTTTTTAGTCACTTTTCGCTAACGGCACGACACCAATGGTAACAAACAACACTGCATGTTCTACGAGGTCAATCTTTAGCCATATTTTCATTATACAATGTCGTAAATGATACAATATGAAATGGTGGGCTTGAGTAATTACAATGCTCCAATGTGGTATGTCAAGTAAAGGAAAAAAATTCATAGGAAAAAACATTAAAAGGGTGGCTTGAGTAATTACAATGCTCCAATGGTGGGCTTGAGTAATTACAATGCTTTAATGTTTGCCATGTTTGTTATTTGTAATTGTCTAAGAAGGTACATAGGTGTTTTGTATAATTTGTCATTGTCTAAGTTAATTGTGTTTCTAATTGTATGAATTAAAGTGCGTTTATGGGAACCCATGTTTCTTTTTAAGTTCAGTTTGAAGATTTTATACATTTTTAAATATATTTGTTTCAGGAGGATGGCTCAATCATGAAAAAAAAGAGTGTGTGATCGAGATGATCGACGGCTTGTGCTTTTAGAAGTCGTGCATATATGTTATCCGAGGCCATGCACATATGGTCTTATGATTTTGACGAGAAAGCGCAACGTGCACATATATTCTCGAAAAGCGTGCATATATGTTTTTAGAAGACGTGCATATATGTTGTAATGATTTTGATAATACTTTTATTTTGAATTGTATTTTATTTAATATCAAACAAAAATAATGATATTTATGTTCTTGATTTGTTAATTTACAGGTTACATGTATGTGTTTATGTTTTTGGTTATAAAGTTTGAAGATTAAAGAATGTACACTAGAAACATACGTGCAATTACCATTATAAGCACACACAAAAATCTGCGCTAAAAACATATGAAATTAACAATATTAAAAAACATATATACACTAATTTTTTCTGAAAATATGTATGTTGAAAAAAAATATAGAATTAAAAAAAAAATAAACTTCTGAAAATTAAAGGGTTTAAAAAAACGTTTTTAATTAAGAAAAATTAAAAAGAAGGTGAAAATGCATTTTACTATTATACCTTTTCTATTTAAATAAAATTATTTATTAATATTAAATTCCTATTGGTCCAAAAGTGGTTCTGTAAGTTCTGTACAAAAAACTGGTTCTGCAATAAAAAAAAAATAAAAAAAAGAACGGTCGCAGAACCAATTTTTTGTACAGAACCTACAGAACCATTTAAGATCAATTTGGGCCATTAGATTAGTTTGATCAATGGCTATTAAGGATTGTGTCATTAAGTATATTATTATAAAAAGATAACAACATATATTTAATATAAACTGGGAGGTGTAAATATAGGAAGTCTCACTTTTTTATTATTTAAAAACTGTCAACTTATTCAAATATATGATATTTTAATTGTGAGTATGGGGGTTAGAAATAAATCAAAAACAGCACACGAGTTCTTCCCATCCTCTAACGCACCATCCAACAAAAACTCAGATCTCTCACGCGTATCACCATAAATTCGATTTGTGTAACCGATCTTCTATAGCATACCGCCAATAAAAGTAGAAAGCGGCTCCACATTCCTCTAGTACCGTCATCATCATTTAATCATTCTGATTATCATCTGTTCTGGCATGATGTTATATTCAAATTCAATGAAAAAAATCAAATGATCATTCTCAAAATGATAAAAGGGTATTATTTTTTGTCGATTGTTATAAAGAATGTATTTTTGTTTTGTAGATAAGCAGAAGAGATTGTCAAGAACTGGAGCCTTCTATCGGTGAACAGTTGGCTTCACTTTTGTAATAATTAGAACCGGACGACAACTACATAGTACTCTTGCTTCTTTCTGTAAATGTTTATGGTATTATGCTCTCGAAGGTTGTGCAAATAGGAAGTGAGAACCCAGTCTGGTTAAGCTTGAAGATAGGTACAAATGCGGAGAGAGTGGTTGGAAGAGGAGATACCGGATGGCGACTGACGATACGAGGTTATTTGGTTTTTTATGTCGACGGCGGTAGAAGAGAGACGACGCGGGCTTTTGGTTTTATGTCGATATACCACGATCAGTTTTTTCTTTTTTATCTTTTTCAACCTGTTAGTCCAGATGGGCACATTGACTGTGATGAATTGCTTTTGAGTTTATGATAAGAGCTGTTGGATAGTAGTTAGTTGCGCAATAATGAGATTACGCGGTTTAATCAGTAGTTCTTTGTTGTGTTTTTAGATTTTAGGTATGTTCTTATTATGTTGTATAAAAGATAGGAAAAAAAATACTTCATGTGTATAGTTTTCATTATGTTGAATAAATGAGAACTTAATAAAAGAATGCCCTACCCTTTATTTAGATATACCCACCTCCACATTCACAATGAGTCTGATTTATTTTGTTGAGTCTGGTTGTTGGCTTGGTACTAGTAGTGATTGGCAGAGAACCAAGGATTAATGCATTTGTGGAGGATGACCCCAACTTAAAGTAATAATTGTCACGAAATAAACTATATTATAACAATATACCATGTTTATAACTCCAACTTTTAATCATACAAGATCATTATCAGTTTACTCGAATTTGTATTAGGTTTTGAAATAATTTTGTAATATTGTTGTTGTGTATAATTTGTAAATGTCTAAGAAAGTACATAGGTGTTTTGTATAATTTGTCATTGTCTAAGTTGTACAATTGTGTTTCTAATTGTATGAATTAAAGTGCGTTTATAGGAACCAGGTTTCTTTTTAAATTCAGTTTGAGGATTTTATACATTTTTAAATATATTTGTTTCAGGAGGATGGCTCAATCATGAAAAAAAGAGCGTGTGATCGAGATGATCGACGACTTGTGTTTTTAGAAGTCGTGCATATATGTTATCCGAGGCCGTGCACATATGGTCTTATGATTTTGACGAGAAAGCGCAACGTGCACATATGTTCTCGAAAGGCGTGCATATATGTTTTTAGAAGACGTGCATATATGTTGTAATGATTTTGATAATACTTTTATTTTGAATTGTATTTTATTTAATATCAAACAAAAATAATGATATTTATATTTTTGATTTATTAATTTAGAGGTTACATGTATATGTTTATGTTTTTGGTTATAAATTTGAAGATTAAAGAATGTACACTAGAAACATATGTGCAATTACCATTATAAGCAAAAAAAAATGCGCTAAAAACATATGAAATTAACAATATTAAAAAACATATATGCACATAGTTTTTTTTTGAAAATATGTATGCTGAAAAAAAATGTAGTATTAAAAAAAATTATTTTTTTAATTCTGAAAATTAAAGGGTATAAAAAAACGTTTTTAATTAAGAAAATTTAAAAAGAAGGTGAAAATGCATTTACTATTAAACCATTTTCTATTAAATGAAAATTATTTATTAATATTAAATTTCTATGAACCAAAAGTGGGTCTGTACATAAAACTGGTTTCGCAAAGAATGGTCCTCATATATATTATACAATAAATATATATATAGTATATATATATATATATATATAAATATATATATATATTATAATAAATATATATAATTGAGTTCAAATGAGAGATTTTTTAAAGTTGTAAAAATAAGAACTCGTCAACCCAATAACATGCAACATTGAAGTTATTAATTAAACAAAATTAATATAACTAATAAACACATAAGGGTATTATAGACATTTAAATTATTACTTTTTAATTAATTCTAAATTGTCATTCTCACACAACACTAAAAACAAAACTCCGTTCTTTCATCATCTCTAAAAAAACAAAGATCTATTATTAACCACTTAAAAATTCCAATCTCATCATCATTCATATTAAAAAAAACCCAATCACCATTCATATAAAAAAACCCAACGTCATCACCACTTTGAAATATTGTATCACGACCCATCAATTATTTTCAGGGTTCTAAATAGCGCGCTATAGCGGCGCCATAGCGTCGCTATAGCGCGAAGCGTGACCTCCACGTTATGAAACATGTTAAGGCGTCGTCTCTAGGCGTGACGTGCAATATAGCGTCATATAGCGTGATAAAACGTGCTATAGCGCATAGCGTGGCGAGTTTTTTTGAAGTGTTTAAGGGATTTTTTAAATTTTGAGATTTATGCTTGGATTTACTAATATTTTGGATTGATGCTTGAATTTAATAATATTTACTACTCATATTATTCTAAACCATGATATAATCTATAAATCTATAAATATTTTTTTTCGCCTTAAGTCACGTCTTAAAAACGCCATGTCGCTACGCCTCACGCTAAAGCTTGAGGCTTGGCTATGCCGTTACGCCACGCTTCACGCTATTTATAACCTTGGTTATTTTCGAGATATTGTACCACGACGCGTCAGTTATTTTCAAGATATTGTACCATGACGCATCAGTTATTTTCAAGATATTGTATCATGACACATCAGATATTTTTGAGATATTGTACCACGACGCATCAGATATTTTTGAGATATTGTACCACGACGCATCAGTTATTTTCGAGATATTGTACCACGACGCATCAGTTATTTTCGAGATATTGTACCACGACGCATCAGTTATTTTCGAGATATTTTACCACGACGCATCAGTTATTTTCGAGATATTGTACCACGACGCATCAGTTATTTCGAGATATTGTACCACGACGCATCAGTTATTTTCGAGATATTGTACCACGACGCATCAGTTATTTTCGAGATATTGTACCACGACGCATCAGTTATTTTCGAGATATTGTACCACCACGCATCAGTTACTTTCGAGATATTATACCACGACGCATCAATTATTTTTGAAATATTGTACCACGACATCTAAGTTATTTTCGAGATATTGTACCACCACGCATCAGTTACTTTCGAGATATTGTACCACGATGCATCAATTATTTTTGAGATATTGTACCACGACATGTAAGTTATTTTCGAGATATTGTACTAATAGATGGTGAAAAAAAATGTACTAAAATACTCTTGAAGCTCTATTTAATGATCATAATGTCACTCATTTAATATTATTCTCATTTAATACCAACTAATAGATCCAACGGTGTAGATTGGTTCTCATTTTAATAATTTTAAGAAATCTCTCACATTAACCCTCCTATATCCCCCCCACTCTTCCTCCTGCTCTCCCCACTACACCCCACGTCCTTAGCGCCACCCCCCTATACTCAATACTGCCTCACCCCCCCTACCCCCACCTGTCCCTCAACAACGTTACCACCGCCCACACCACCCGCACCCGCCCAATACACATACATCTGCATAATCACCTCCCACTGAACCCACCTCCCCGCCCCGACCGCCTCAATGACGCAGCATCCATACGACATACCTACCACTACCTAACCCCCCACACCACCCTCACCCTCGACATACGACCATAACAAAACTCCGTAACAAGTGACCGCAAAGCACTCATCAGTATAATGTTTACAAGATCGTTGTTATTTCCAGTCCTTTGGCAACCGCTATTATCGAGTGATAATATTCATGGGTGGGTCACGAACACATCAGATATATTTTGAGATATGTAACCACTATGCATCAGATATTTTTGAGAATATTGTTACGGCCACGAACTCATCAGTTATTTTCGAAGATATTTGTACCAACGACTGCCTCAGATATTTTCGAGAAATTGTACGCAACGACGGCATCAGTTATTATTTCGAGATAATTGTACCACTGACAGCATCAGTTAATATTTCGAGAATATCTTACCCACGAACGCATCAGTTATTTTCGAGATATTGTACCACGACTCATCAGTTATTTTCGAGATATTGTACCTACACGACGCATCATTATTTCGAGATATTGTACCACGACGCATCAGTTATTTTCGAGATATTGTACGGCTAGGACAGCAACGCATCAGATTAATTTCCGAGATATTTGTACCTACCACGGCATCAGTTACTTTACGAGCATAATTAGTACCACGAATCGGCATCCATAATTTATACTGAGATAATATAATACCAATCACAGACAGTCAACACTATCTTAGTGGAATTTTTTTAGCAAATTTTTAAGAAAATAATAAAACAAAAAAAAACTCAATATTATTCATCGACGAATATCTTGACTTTTATTTGTATCTGTGAAACCAATAATAAATATATAATAATGGTAGATACTAGTAAAAATATTATAAAATTATATTGTACTATATACTATATAAATAATATATAATGACACACACACTGATCCTTCTATTAGACTGTGTAGGGTTCTCTCTTACGTAATTCTCATTAACATTGGCATCCCAAAATTCAACAACAATGCCCAACCAAACATTTAGACACCTTACTACAATTTCCACAAATTCTTAAAAAAGGAAACAAAATGAGATATTGAATACATCAAAGTAGAAACAACTATTTCTGTGTAAGTACTAACATTCAAAAATGAAACTCCTCCATAGCCAAGAGAAATCTTCATTTTCATAATTTCATCTTTTATAACCTTTAACCTCGCTCTACAATTAGATAAACAATACACATCAACAACACCACATATAGCGAGTTAATCAAACTTTGGTGTCTACTTTGGTGTCTAACGGCGATGCGTTCGAGTTGGGCTTCTTTAGTACAAGTGATGGTAAAAATCTGTATGTGGGCATTTGGTACAAGCAAATTCAAGAGAGAACATATGTCTGGGTGGCTAATAGAGACAACCCGATAAATTCTTCGTCTGGGAAGCTAACAATTGGCGAAAATGGCAACCTAATACTTGTAGATCAATCTGAAACTGCTATTTGGTCATCTAACCAGTCTGTACCTGTAGCGAACGTAGTGGCACAGCTCCTAGATGATGGTACGTATCTCTAATTCTGAACACAACATATTTTCTATTTACTAAAATTTAGAATAAATGGCCTTTCGTCTAGTGGTATCTGCCGTCCCACTAGCCAAATGTTTGTAGGTTCAAGTTCTACTTATGACAACAAATGTATTATTAGGTATTAAATGATACTATTGTAAAGCTATGTGTAACCTATTAAATAGTTTCAATATTGTTGTGCATGACATATGTAAGTTCTTTGCTTAACAGGAAACTTTGTGCTACGTCGCGCAAACGATGAAAAAACGGAGAATTATATTTGGCAAAGTTTTGATCATCCGACGGATACTTTGTTGCCAAAGATGAAACTAGGTTGGAATAAAGAAACAGGAAATAGTAAGTTTATAAGGTCATGGAAGTCAAACAACGATCCGGGTTCAGGCGATTATTCTTTCAAAATGGACGTAGAAGGTTTCCCGGAGATTGTGATATGGCACAAGGACGACACGAAAATTTGTCGAAGTGGGCCGTGGAATGGAGAAAGGTTCAGTGGTACACCCGCGATGAAAGGAGTTAGTATTATGAACTTTTCATTTGTGGAAAATTCGGAAGATATTTATTATTCATATGATACGTTGGATAGTTCGGTTTATTCACGATTGGTTATGAATTCATCTGGTATACTTCAAAGATACATTTGGGTTGAAACTGCAAAATATTGGAATCAGTATTGGTTTTTTCCTAGTGATCGATGTGATAATTATGGTGTATGTGGTCCGTACAGTGTTTGTGATGCAAATAATGCTCCAAACTGCAAGTGCATGACTGGATTCGGGCCAAAAGACCAACAAGCGTGGGCGTTACGAGACGGGACAGGTGGGTGTATTCGAACCTCAACTCTGGATTGTGGGTCAGATGGATTTTTGCCATTAAAAAACGTGAGATTGCCCGAAGGGGCAAAAGCATTCATTGACCAGAACATGAGTTTGAGTCAATGTCGCGAGATTTGCAAGAAAAATTGTACATGCGCTGCCTATGCTAATATGGATATTACTCGAGGCGGCTCAGGTTGCGCATATTGGGCTACAGATCTTATGGATATACGACAATATGCTGATGCGGAAGGTGGACAAGATCTTTATATTAGAGTTTCAGCTTCTGATTTTGGTATGTTTCTAACCCGGAACCCGAGATATTTTTCCTTCAGGAAATGTTATGAAAATTTTATTTCTGTCCCTACAAACACTAGAGAATACCAAATTTGAAAACAATACCATGAGTCACATTTGGTAGACTTAAAAATACTAATGACTTTGACTTTATGTTGACAAATTGTCAAATGTTGTCTACACGTTGTTCTTGGAATAATAATAAAGATAACTCAACTTTTCCATCTATCAATATTTACAAGCAATAAACACATTTTTCAGTTCTGAAATATAGATCTAGATATATCAATTTGTGCATAGTTTTTGTTTGATTATACAAAAGTATAAATCATGAATAAGGTTAGAAACCAATGGTGACTTTTTTAACAATCATGACTATGTTTGATAAACCACCTCCACTAGATAAACGACATTCCTTGTACGTTGTTCAAAAGTCAAGATAGATACTCCTCCAAATTGTATTTAAAAAATACAGTAAAAAAATAAGAAAACAACCTAAGAGATTTTTTTTTAAACTGTCGCTATATCGATTAAACTGTTTGACAGCGAGCTGTGAGGAGAGTGTGAAGCAATTAAGTTCGGCGTTTTGTATATAATGCTTGTCTATCAAAAAAACAACTGGCATTCGCATGTTTGTTAAACGCTTGAAGTTAATATTACATTTGCATTGTTATGTTACCAAACGCTTCTATAAAAACAAACAGCGTGCTATTGCTACTGCTTTTTACTAGTGTTTTCTCCTACAGCTAGTTTTATTTGAAGTGTCAAAGCTTT
>BQNB010115227.1:0-21602 GCA_026074375.1 Tanacetum coccineum
TCCAATTTGTCCAACACTCTATTGTCTTCTAATTCTTTTGCAGATCATAGAAATAATCTTGTTCATCGTCGACTCTGGGTGCACAAAGTACATGACGGGAAATCTCAAGCTTCTAATTAACTTCGTGGAGAAATTTCTTAGTACGGTATGGTTTGGAAATGATCAGTTTTCACTGATTCTTGGATATGGAGATCTGGTTCAAGGAAACATCACTATCAAATGGGTTTACTACGTCAAAGGAATGAATCACAATTTATTCTCTATTGGTCAATTTTGTGATGCGGATTTAGAAGTTGCTTTTCAGAAATCTACATGTCATATTCGTGATTTAAAAGGCAATGATCTTCTCACAGGCTCTCGTGGAACAAATATTTATTCAATAACTCTTTAAGAAACAAGTTCTCCTAATCTAATTTGCTAAATGGCTAAACCTTCATCGTCTCAAGCATGGTTATGGCATCAACGTCTTTCTTACTTAAACTTTGATACCATCAATATGCTTTTAAAGAATGATATTGTGACTGGCCTTCCAAAATTAAAATTCGTCAAAGATCATCTTTACTTTTCTTGTGATTTGGGAAATGCCAAACATAGTTCTTTTAAGACTAAAACTACCCCAAGCTCAAAAGGACGGTTACACCTTCTACACATGGACTTATGTGGTCCAATGCGGATAGAAAGTATAAATGGAAAGAAATATGTACTTGTGATTGTTGATGATTACTCAAGATACACATGGACTCGTTTCTTGAGGTCCAAAGACAAAACATCAGAAGTTCTTATCGATTTCCTCAAAATGATTCAAAGAGGAATTCATGCTCAAATAAGAACAGTTTGAACTGACAAAGGTATGGAGTTTTTGAATAAGAATCTTCAAACATACTTTTCACAAGAAGGTATTGTACACCAAACGTTAATTGGTCAAACACCTAAACAGAACGATGTTGTCAAAAGACAGAACCGTACTCTTGTGGAGGTTGCTCGAACAATGCTAAGTGCCACTAAACTTCCACTATTATTCTGGGCTGAAGCAATTGCACCTGCATGTTTTACACAAAATTGTTCACTCGTAATCCTTCGACATGAGAAAACACCATACCACATAATCAATGGGAGAAAACCTACGGTTAAATTCTTACATTTTTTGCTCAATATGCTACATTGTCAGAGATGGTGAGAATCTTGACAAAATGAAAGAAAATGGTGATGCATGTATTTTTGTGGGGTATTCAACTCAGTCAAAAGGATACATAGTATACAATAAGAGAACACGATTGATAAATGAGACTATTCATGTTAACTTTGAAGAATTTCCTCAAATGGCGTCAGATCACGACAGTTCTGGCCCCGCGCCACAATGTCAGACTATGGCACTTGAACATAACAGTTTAAGTCCCAATCCCCAAGACAATGTTCCTATAGCAGATGATACAGTAACAACGTCACTTCAAGAGTTAGAAATGTTATTTGATCTAATGTTCGATGAATATTTCAATGGAGCTACTAAAGTTGTGTCGAAGTCTTCCGCTGTTACTACTACTGATGCATCCGATAAACGTCACCAACAGAACACAACTCCATCTACTTCAACAACCATTGTTGCAGATTTAACTCAATTGGATATTCAAACAACACATGAACTTACAACTCAAGCACCAACTGTCAATGCTGATGAGAACATCAATCAAGCAGAAAATGTAATGGTTGACGTAGACGAATTTATCAACATTTTTGGTACACTGGTACACAAAGAGGGAAAATCATCTTCTCGTTATGTTGATCCATCAAACATGCATAAATTTTATAAACAACATCCTTCTAAATACCATTGGACAAAAGACCATCCATTAGAACAAGTTCTTGGAAATCCTTCACAACCAATTAGAAAAAGACGACAACTAGACATTGATGGCGAAATGTGTATGTTTGAACTCACCGTGAGTTGAGCAAAACCAAAGAACATCAAAGAAGCAATGGCTGATCATGCTTAGATAGAAGTGATGCAGGAGGAACTTTATCAGTTTGAACGACTAGATGTTTAGAAATTTACCGACATACCATTATGCAAACATGTCATCAATATAAAATGGCTGTGGAAAAACAAACGTGATAAAGAGAATACTATAATTCAAAACAAAGCACGTCTTATGGCTAAGAGATATCGTCAGGAAGAAGGAATCGAATTTGAAGAATCATTTTCACCAGTTGCTCGATTAGAAGCAGTCAGGATATTCATTGCATATGGTGCACTCAAATCAATTCTTGTCTACCAGATGGACGTCAAGACATCCTTTCTTAACGGGCCTCTAAAGGAAGAAGTGTACGTCAACCAGCCAGATGGATTTGTAGATCCACATCATCTTGACAAAGTCTACCATCTCAAAAAGGCACTTTATGAACTCAAGCAAGCTCTAAGAGCGTGGTACGATAAACTCTCTAAATTCTTGGTATCTAAAGGTTTTTCCATAGGTTCTATTGATCCAAATATGTTCATAATCAAACACGGGAAAGAGATATTGCTTGTGCAAATTTACATTGATGATATCATTTTCGGGTTTACAAACCCAAAACTTTCTAAAAAGTTTGTAAAACTAATGCACGGCAAGTTCGAAATGTCTATGATAGGGGAACTAAAATTCTTTTTAGGACTTCAGATTCACCAATCCCCACGTGGTATCTTTATTAACCAAGCTAAGTATGCTTAAAAGATACTTAAAAAGCATGGTATGACCTCATGTGATAGCATTAGTACACCAATGGCTACTAAACCCCTAGATGCTGACTTGAGTGAAACTCCCGTAGACCAAACGAAATATCATAGCATGGTCGGGTCACTCATGTACTTAACAGCAAGTAGACTGGATATTATACATGCAACATGCTATTGTGCTCGTTATCTAGCGAGACCAACTGAAAAGCACCTCAGGGAGGTTAGACGGATCTTACAGTACCTAAAGAATACCATTCACATGGGACTTTGGTATCCGAAGGACACCGTTTTTAAACTAACTGCTTTTTCAGACTCGGATCATACAGGTTGTCTTAATACACACAAAAGCACTTCTGGCGGAATACAATTTTTAGTTGGTGATAAGCTCGTTAGTTGGTCGTCCAAGAAGCAGGACTGCACTTCTATGTCAACAGTCGAAGCCGAGTATGTGTCTCTATCTGTGTGTTGTGCTCAAGTCCTCTGGATGAGAACTCAGCTCATATATTATGGCTTTAACTTTGATATAATACCTATGTGTTGTGACTCAAAGTCAGCCATAGCCATCTCGTGCAACCCGGTTCAGCACTCCCGCACCAAGCACATTAATGTCAGATATCACTTTATGAAAGAACAAGTTGAAAGGAGTATTGTTGAATTATTCTTTTTCGGAACTGAATACTAGTTAGCTGGCCTATTTACTAAAGCTTTGTCATAAGATAGGTTTTAGTACCTCGTTAGACGACTCGGTATAAGATGTTTGACTCTAGCAGAACTGGAGGTTCTGGCAAATAAATCTGTTTGATATACATCAAACATCGACATGTAAATATTTTAGAAAAGAAAATACATAAATATAAAACCTATAACAAGAAAACACAAAAATAGAGAATCTTGAAAAACAAAATACAAACAAAAAAATTTCAAAAATACCAAAAAGAATCATATCGATATGTCTCTTGAAATCGATAATATTTACGTATTTAGAAATGTCGATTAACATTGACACGAGTATGTAAATGAAGTTCGAGCAAGAGTTCAAACGTTTTAAAACATGTCAAAAATATACACATCAGTGCATAACCCGGACTTCAATGTAAGGAAAATGTATCTTTAAAGATAACTTATCCTAACAACGAGAAGGTCAATCTTCTCGGTCTTGAGCTATTATACAAAACATTTAAAGTTTTAAGCTTAAAAGAATGGCTTACAGTTATTTTAGACTGTAACTCGGATCCAAATGTCACAGGGGAGTGTACGTTTCAGTGCGCTTACTCTAGAAAAAGAAGAGAAATCTTCTTTAATTGGTTTGTAAACCGTTGAACATAAATTTTCAAGTACTTTAAATGTCAAATACTTATGGTATAATACTTATGGTATCCTTCAATATTTGTGGTATCTTTCAAATTGTGTGTTCAACACTCTCTTCCTCATATAATTTTATAAGTAGATCAATTTCTCAAAAATGCCATATTTATGTGGATCAATTTTTGAAGGGGAGCTTTTAAAACCAAAGCCTTTAATGTTTTTTGGGCACATCTCATGAATGTTACTTTTTATGTATCCAAAAACATTCAGTGGAGTAGACAGTGGTCAGTCAAAGTCACATAATCACCACTGTACACTAATTCGGGTATTCTTGAATACTCTTGCGTTTATCTTCGAATAACTTCTACTGATGAATGGTTTAGTATACTAGTACTTATATTGTGTGTGTTACAACCGAGGCATATTATCTCCTATCTTCAACATATTTATGGTGTCATATCATTTTTTACCTTGTGGTGTTAAATTTTTATTAAGTGGTGTCCCACATATATTGTTGAAGGGGGAGCAATCTGAAATTGTTCCACAAATTCATGCTAAGTATACATGTTTCTTCTCACACGCTTTTTAAAAAATGTCATTTTAATCAATTGGTGTCTAAAATACTAAAAGATTTACTATTTTTGATAAGGGGAGAAATTATGATCTAGAAAATGTGATCTTTAAGACTCTAAGTGCGTAACTCTTTCCTTCATGTGCGAAACAGTTTCGAATCTCGATGCACATGTGTAGGGGGAGTATTTCAAAAAGTAAAACTTTCAAAGTGTTAAAAATGTCTTGATTTATATCAAACACTTTAATTGCTTTTCAAAGGTTTTATGGTTCGATCTTTATACCCAACAACCAATTAACTCACGACGTCAATAAAGTCATAAGGTGGTTAAGGTTAGGTATAAGTGTTAGGAATAGAAGAGTGACGATCTTATTGAGATGAGTCTTGTAATAAATAGTGAGATTATAGTGTGTAATAGGTTAAGTGAAAGGCTCGTGACTAAAATGTAGTCACGAGACCCGGCTAAATAACAAAAGGCTAAAAGCCAAGAGCTAAGATCTCTCCTTGTAAATGGGTATAAATACCCCTACTACCTCACTTGTTAAGGTGATCCTTCTAATCCAATTCTCATTTCTCTCCTTACTCTTTCTCTTTCTATTCTATCCTTTCCTCCTCCTTCTCTCTAACTACTTTCTCTCTCTATAACAAACACACACAAACACCTAAACATACACTATCTTGCTTATTTGATCCTAAATCAAGACCTAACAAGTGGTATCAGAGCTGCAAAGGCGATTTAGTGTGCTTATTTCGTCAGCTTATTGATTAACTTATTCAAATGGCTTATTCGAGCTTATTCTGTTTGGATTTGCTTATTTTGTGTGTTTATTCTGATTTTTAAGTGCTTATTTTCTCGAAATTGCTTATTTCGTGCTTATCAGCTTATTTTGAGTGCTTATTACGTCATTTTCGAGTTTATCTGATATATTTTTCAAAACTTAGTATTTTTGTGATTTTAGCTTATTCAGATTGTTATCAATTTTAGTTCATGATTATTTTAGCTTATTTGCGTCTAATAAGTTAACAAACAGTCTTTCGAGTCATACAGGTCCTTATTAGAGTTTAAAATGTCTAAACAACTTATTTCTGGTCAAACTACTGATTATCTGGTCAAAAATGCTTTTTCAGATCTAAACTGCTTAAACTGATGCTTATTTATGTGTGATTCCAGATTCAAAAAGTGCTTAAATAAAGTTTCGTATATGCTGATTGTAAATATCTACAACTGATTCTGAACTTTTGTATTTTTGAGATTTTCGAAAGTTTGAATTTTTGGTCAACAATCAAAGAACATGTTTTCGAGTCAACGCGTTTTTCGAAAACGCGATTTCGTAAAAAGTTAGTTTACGAAAGTTGCTTATTTTTCTCAGATCTGAAATTTAACGAAAGTTGATTTTAGGAAATCAAGGTTTCGTACGAAAGTGATTTACAAAAGTAAAGATACGAAAGAGATTTACGAAACCTATTGGTATGAAAGCCAATCTGTTACGAAACCAAACGAGTTCATACGAAACCAAAAGATCGTTTACGAAACCTACTTGATTTCAGATCTGTTACGAAACCAAACCGAAAGCTTGGATACGAAAGCTTATCTACGGAAGCTTGTCTACGAAAGCTTGATACAAAACTAAAACCACCTCTTACGAAAGCTAAAGTGACTTATGAAACCAGAAAACAAAAAGAAAGATAAAGAAGTTCAATAGATCTAAGCTTATCTTTGTGTGTACTATAAGAAGTTTAGAGTCATTAACAGATCAAAACACACAAGTTTAACAACATCACAGATCTAAACATTGTCCATAACGTATTTTCGAAACCTAAAAGAAGAAAAGCAAAACAATAACTCGATAGATCTCAGTGTTTTCTCTTTTAAACACATTAGTGTTTTAACAACATATCCAATAGAAACATCATCACTGATCCAAGAACAGAATTCTCTGAAAAACAAAAACAAAAACCTAGATACGAAACCAAAAGATTTTTTAAAGTAAAAGAAGAAAAAGAAAGCAAGAAACTAAAAATATTAGATTTTTCCTTGTGTTTTGAACAAGAGTTTCAAAGATCTTTCAAGATCTCAAACACAAAGAAGTCATCATCACAGATATTGAGTCAAACAAGAACAAAAATATCAACAACTCTCTTCACAAATCAACAACTCCGACTCTATCTATATCCCATCATCACAGTCATATACCATCAATCAAAAATTCAACATCATACGAAAAATCAAAACGAAAAAAGGGGGTAAAAGATCTCAGATTTATTCCATAAATCGTGTTTTACAAACGAATTAGTGACCATCAAAGATCTTAACAACGAAAAGAGAAATCTTTTCGGTCTTGAGCAATTCAAACAAAACATTCAAAGTTTTGTAGCTTAAGTCAATGGTTTGTTATTAAATGTCAGATAACAACCCGGTTTTCAAATAAAAGGAAAGTGTACGTGTAACACCCCCAAATAGGGTTGCAGCGGAATAATGTGTCCGGGAGCGTTACTTCATAGATCAATAGCACAAGATAAGAGAACGACCACTAAGCGTGTCGTTTTAAAAAGATACATTGGATTAAACAAAACACTTGTTCATTACATAAGCTCGTAGCTTCAAATTGTTCGACAATATAAGTAAAGATTTAGGTTTATAACAAATGTTCCTAAAATGTAATATGCCCCAAATCTTTAGTATTGACTCTCCAAAGAGTGACCTCCAATGTATCTTGGCACCTCGTGCCTTATTGACCTGAGAAAAAACATGCTTAAAACGTCAACAAAAAGTTGGTGAATTCATAGGTTTATGTAAATGTAATGTAGGACCGTAAGATTTTTAAGTGTATGATAATGCAACATATACAAACATCACAAATGTAATTACATTTCCCTAAGCTCATGACACCAAAGCTCGACATGTATGAATTGCAATATAAATTGCCTACATTGCTCGTGATGATGTTCTAACCCGCAACATCCGAATCCGACATGGTATACATCCGTTGGTTCACTCCGTGACACCAGTGAGAGCTACTCACCCGGATGGGGATGTCAATCCCAAATAGATCTATATATAACATTCGCGCTTCCACAAAGGAATTGACAGTTCATGGTAATGGGCTCAAAGGGGTTATCGCTACTCAGGAAAACACGTAATCATGATAAAATGTACACTTACGTCCAATTTGTAAAACAAAGCATGTTTCTCACCCCAAAAGTTGTAAATCATTGATATAGTAAAACATGGGGCTATGAACTCACCTTAGGAAGTAGTCCTCTGTGAATGGTATATGAATCACACCGTCAAATACCTAAGTAAATACAGACAGTCTTAGTCTACAAGTTTAAACTAACGACCTCATGTATAAACTACAATAATCTGCCAGTTTATATATATTGTTATCACTTGTGTGGTGGTGCACATGTTTATTGTATTCGTTTTTACTTGTTGGCCCTTGGGAAGGTATACGACTACACACGTACAAGTATATCTATAAGCATTATTAATATATATATATTTATTAAATTGTATTTTAATTTGTATAATATCCGATAAATATTATAACTTGTCCGATACGTTAAGTGTTTATTTAAATCACTTAATCATATAAAATACCCTTAGGTTTTCATTATTGGCAAAATCAGTCCTTATGTTTATGAAAATAGGTTATTTACATTTTAAACCCTTAGGTTTCCATATTTACACCTTTAGTCCTTCAACTTCAGAAAAGTTACACTTTTGGTCCTTATACCTTCAAACAGTCCCTTATGTTTTAGAAGTGTCAAAAATAGTCCCTAGACTTTAAATTTTTTAGTTTTGACAGTTTCTACCCTAAAGTTTCCAATTTGACACTTTTAGTCCCTTAACTTCTAAAAATTACATTTTAAGCCCAATTAAGTTTTAACAAGTGACAATAGGTTCCATTAGTCTTCAATAAGCTACATAAGCTATGGCGGCTTATAAATAAGCTCGGATGAGCTTATTTTAGCTTATTAGGCTTTTTGGGCCCGTTAAGATCCATTAAGCAATTTAAAGGTCCAATAAAGATTTTAAAAGCACACACGCCCTTATTAAGCTCATTTAAGCTAAATGAAGCTGTTGAGCTTAATAATAAGCTCTAATAAGCTTATTGGGCTCGTTATCCCAATAACCTTAACCCGAAAGGTTTTAAAAGGTCCATTAGGGTTTTATATTTATCCAACTTATTTTTCTAGTCTCATTAAGCACTTATGGGTCTGTTTAAGTTGTTTCTCAATGTTGGCTTATCCCACAAGCCAATAAACTAAAGTAATGGGCTTTTAGGCCCATTAAGAAACCGTTAAGCATTTTAAGCCTTTAGGCTTGTTCGATTAGGGTCTATTAGCTTTTCTAAGTCTATAATAAACTCAATAAGCTGTATAAGCTCACAAATAAGCTGTTCAAGTTTATTCGTGGCTTATGGACCTATTTTGGCCATGATATTGGGTTGTCAAGCCCTTTAAGGGTCCAATTGGGTTTCTTTATGTGTATTATTAATTAAACGAGCTCAATGAGTTCCTTAACCCTTCAATAAGCTAAAGTGAGCTTATTAATAAGTTGTGGGCTCCAAATAATGGACTGTTGGGCCCATTAACGGTTTGTTAATGATATTAAGGGCTCGTTAGGACTACTAGCACCAAAACAAATTCGTTTAGCTTACATATGAGTCGTGTTTATCACATGTAATTGTTCTATTAGTTAGTATACATTTTCCCAAGCCACGCCATTACGTTTTTCATGAAATGTTTACGTGTGGTTTTCGTGCAATTTGTTTTTAATGAAAACATATAAGCCCTAGTCTTGTTAAGTCTTATTTTTATATATGTTGACATCTTTTAGCACCCCACAAGTGATAATACATACATGTACATGCGTATAACAAGTATGCTTTGCATTTTGCATGCACAAGCTCACGTTAGTTCGTTATCTATAAACTAACGTGACCAATTCGACTAGCAACCAAAGAACAAATATGGTATGAACATGTATAAGCTTAGTCCACTACATACAAAGGTCCTAGTATCTTGGTTTCGGGTTAGAACGTGTAGGATGGCAACCGGATATGTTATACCCGAATGTATATCAACCCTAAGCTTCAAAGCTTATTAAATGATCCAATCTTGGCTCGTATACCCCTGCTATGTCCTCGTACGAAATCCTATTATTCCTTGTATGGTTAGAAGTGTACGTGACAAAGTGTTTGGGTTCGGTTATAGTATGACCCAAAAACAAATGAGAGAAGTAAGAGTCGTTTTTGCTTAGAGAGTTGTTAAGTGTTTGTAAGAAGTGTCTTGCCAAGATAGGAGTGGGTTTATATAGGCTTAAGGTTAGTTAGCTCACTTAGTCCCTAACCAAATCCAAACTGTGCTCTACTAGTGGTTTTATGGTTTCAAGTTAACCTCAAATGGTTTCTTGCTAATACCTCCTAGTACATTCTTTAATTACAAGATATTTGTACAAGATTTATTAGGATTGTGAAAATCTTATGGTTTGTGTGGAGTGTATGCTAGCCGCAGGTATCAAAGAGCAAAAGAGGATCCAAGATGGTTATTATCCAATGTATATTAAGCTAATTAGGGGACATTAAGGACAATCTTTAATTAACCCTTGTTGTACATGATTTAGGAAGATCTCATGTTGCTAGGTTTATGTGTGACGAGTGGCTAAAGAGGGGGAAATACAGTATACAATCTTGTATAAGATTTAGCAAGTACTTAGCTTTAATTAGTCTTAGGTTGTACAAGATTTAGTTAGGATTTGTGTGTAATACATAATGGTCCTTGTGTCGTGTGTTATAGAGAGGAAACAAGGCAAAGTGTGCTAGTTGTTTAAGTATTTCTCACCTTAAACTAACTAAATATATAACCTTAAACTAACTATGGTAAGCTATGGATTAAAGGTACATGTTGTAAGTGTATGTAACTGATCTTGCTCCTTCCCACCCTATTGGACGCCTAGGATTAAAGCTAGGGTACAATTGATTAGACAATTTCTAGTTATATGGGATTAAGGTGTACTTAAGTGGTTAATATCCAAGAGTATATAATGTTTGTCTTATGTTTGTGTTTGGTTAACCATAACCGGCCCTTATAGGCTTAATGATACAAAAATTCTATAATTTTTGTGTCTAGGAAATAAAAGTGGGTATTGGTTTGAGTCTAGATAAGTATAGGTATTTCTTGAGTGTGTCTAAATGTATTTTATTGTGAAACGTAAACCTTTTACGTGACCAATAAAAATAAAACCCGCAAAGTCAATAATTATCTTCCTAATAATTACATAACACTTGCTTGACGTAACACTTAATTTATTTAGTGACTGTTTACGTTAAATGATTATTTCTAGTCTACGCGATTTATCTTAAAAGTTAATTTAAAAGTAAACGCGTGCTAGACTAAAATAAATAGTGAAGAATAACAGGAGTCGTAAAATGACCTGAAATTGAGAAATGCTACATTTCAAATCATTATTTTCAAAAAATTCTAGAATTTCAAAAGCATTTTGATTATCACAAGATTCATCTTTTTGAAAAATTTCTTGATTAAGTTGTATTGACGATTCAAGAGAAAAACAATGTCTTTCAAGTTGTGAGTATCTTTTCAAAAGATCATTAAATGCATTTTGTGATTTTAAAAGCTCAGCCTCAAGATTACAAGATTCTTTTCTTTTTCCATCCATATTCACAGATTCACCAATCAAAGACATAGAATTCATCACAGTTAAAAGAACATCTTGAGACATAATTTGTTGTAAGAATCGATCATTTTCCAAAAATAATTCTTTCTTAGCAATTTCCAAACATTGTTTGTCAACTGAAAACTATTAAACAACAGCGTCCATTTGATCAAAAACTGTCAGTACTCCCATTATTTCATTTAGAAGATCTCTATCAAACACATTGAAGATGTCTTTTACAGATTTTTGAAATGGAATAATTTCATTGTTAAAAATAGCTTTTGTATGTTCAAACCCCCATTCACCTTCTGTACGAGCATCAGGTGTTGTCCTCTTCTTCACCATAGAGTCAAACTAAGCGAGATGGAATTTAAGCTTTTTAAGGCTTGCATTCACCAAACTCACCCTAGGTAGTTCACTAGGAACTTTTGCTTTGACTGGTGGTGGGTTAGAAGATTCAATGGAAAGATTGGATATACAAAACCAAAAAGCTTGTTCAGCATCCATTTCTTGTTGTGGAGTAAAATGTTTCCCAAAATCTTCAGAAAGTTTATTTAATTTTTCATAATCAATAGGTTTATGAGAAATGTTTTTATTAATAACCTCTGGATCCTTTGCTTTTTCAAACATTTTTGATCGACTCTCTTCTTCTAAAATCAAAGTTTCCTCATCATCAATCACATGCATAACAACATGTTTAGCAGACATAACAATACCATCATACAAGGTTGGTTTAATCCGCTGAGCTTTCTTAAGGTGAAACGGATTTTGATAACCTAGAGCTTGTTTGTGTATATTATCATAGAAGGCTTGTGGCTTAGTAAACATGTGCACTGTTTGAGCAGATTGACCCACTTTAAAAATAATATTATCAAGTTCCTTTATCTTCTTTTATAAATCAATTTCGTTTTCCATATATTTATCTTCCTTTTCTTTTGATTCACTTTTGAAAACAGTGAATGTTTGCAATAAGCATTCCTTTTCTTTGATTTTTTTAGAAAGATTTTGCTCAAGTAAGTCAACTTGTTCTTTCAGTGCAAGCTTCTCTTTATTCATATCATCCATTTGAGAATTAATCATTTTTTCATGACTGCTTAAATCAATATTAAGACGTTGTTCAAAAGTTTTGACTCGTTTTTTATATCTCTCTAGCTCAGCAGTTACTGATTCATTATTTGGTTCCTTATTAGCCTTTTCCTAATTATTTACATGATTAATCATTTGTTCTGACATTTGTTATATCATAGAAAAAATCATTGAATCTTGTTGTGCCTGCAAATGAGTATCTTGAACATTTGCCTATTGTGTTTCTTGCAAATATTGAGAGTACGGAATGTTATTGCTATTACTATGCATCTCATTATCTATAAAATCCACACCTGGTGGTTGTTCAAAATCCTGCAATGCATGCACACTTTGCTTTTCCATATTATTAAGATAAGTTTCAGAATGAGGTACCTCTAAAAACGTTAGAACCATAGTTGGAAATGTTGACCATTAGAACCGCTTTTGCATTTGAGATATCATCACAGTCAGAATCATAAGTATTAAGATCCTTAGTCTAAAAAGCAGCATTGTTTGGAATGATCGTCTAAACAGCTTGACCATCTGGAACCCCTAGATCTGTAAGAAATGCGAGTTGCTCTTCATCTAAAAATTTTCCAGCTTCCTGAGCTTCAGCTAAAATTGCTTTATCCTTATACCATGCTGCATTCCTTGGTCACTTAGGCTGAGTGCATTGCCTAGCCATATGTCCTTCACCTTAACAGTTGTAGCATTTAACAACCCTTGCCTGTCTACTTGCATTGTTCCTCCAGAACTAGTAGCATTACTCTTATACCCAGTACCAAAATAACTTTGACCTTGTCTTCCCTGAACTTGTTGCACTGTGACCCTGCCATCTTGAATAGTGGCCTGGTTTCTTGGATTCGATGAAGTTTTAAGTTGATTATTGGTTGAGGGGAACCTTGAGGAAGCTACAGATGTTAGAAAATCCATTGCCTTGTTGAGACAAGCAATTAGATCATCTCCTGGAGAGAAAATAAGAACAACAAAACCTGAGTCCACAAGAGGTGACTCAGTCATTGGTTGTGTATAAACTTGAGGTGATTGATAAGCAATTTGAGAAATAGATGAGGTTTGATGATTCATTTGAGACTAATATGGATATGATGGTGGAATGAATGAATGATTGAATTGAGGTTGTGATGGATAAGTAGATGAGTAATGTTGATTAGGATGAATTGATCCATATTGAGATGGTGAAAATTTTTGTTGAATCTGTGGATTGTTGTATGAAGACTAATAAGTGTTGAAGTGAGGTGTTGTCATCTGGTGATTTATAAAAAATGCAAGTGGATCTTGATTGCATTCACGCAGAAGACGGACTTCATTTGCATGGATTTTGTGTTGTTCAAGATATGCTTGAAGCTGATCAAAGTTGGTCGTATGCAAATCTTTCACAAGCTTGACATCAGTCACAAACTTACTCCATTCAGGTGGAAGACTGTTTAAGAACTTGGTATTAACTATATTTTCATGTTGTACATGTTCATGTCATTAATCAGTTGAGTGAATCTCAAGTAATACTTATGAAGTGATTCCCTCTTGATGTGAATAAACTTATCAAATTCATTATATAGCTTACACTCTCTTTCCTGCTTAGTCAAAGAGGTACCGTGTATTAGTAATTGAACTCTCTTCTATAAATCCTTGGTAACTCTGTGATGATTCACAAGTGAATAGATATCATCTGGTAGACCTTGAAGAATGATATTGGTTACCTTCATATCACAATCAGCTTGAATTTTCTCAGCAGCAGATAATTCAGCATATTTCTTTGTTCTGCTCACTCGATTCTCTTCAACAGTAGGCCAAATGAGTGAACCATTTTCAACTGATTCTAGTATCATTCTTCCGTGCTCTATATTTTGCATGTAAAGTTCCATTTGACTTTTCTAAGAATCATACAAGTCCTTGTCCAACATTGGTGGACGATTTTCAGCACCGGAGAGCATCATGTACTCAGCAAGAGTATACTTTTGTCCAAGTGAAATAATTGAATCCAGGTTGATTTGATGTTTTTAGATTACTTGTAAATCGAACGGTGGTTGAAAGTAATTGTGTTGTTTAGTGAGTTAACTTTTGAGTGTTGAAAGTCTTGAAACTACACGGGATTTTACAACTCTTGATACAACCGGGAAGACAATTGAATGTTTCACAAGATTTTACAAATCAAAGAGATAAACCGTATAATTTACTTTATAAAATTTGAGTTTTGAATTTAGTTCAAGTGAATTAATTTTCCTTTTAGAAGTTGTTAAATCGCCTTACAAAGCAAATTTGTTAAATCGCCTTGCAAAAGAATTGATAAATCGCCTTGGCTTAGAAAACTGCTAATTCGCCTTGCAAAGAAATTGATAAATCACCTTGCACTAGGAAACTGTTAAATTGCCTTGTACTAGAAGATTGTTAAATCGCCTTCCACTGCCAATGGTTAAATCTCCTTGCACAAGACACTTGCTAATTCGCCTTCCAAAGCATAATTGCTAATTCGCCTTATAAAGGAATTTGATAATTCGCCTTGCACTAAAAAACTTGTTAATTCTCTTTGTGCTGAAAACTTGCTAATTCGCCTTGTACTAGAAGAATGCTAAATCGCCATCAACTGAATATTGCTAAATCGCCTTACAAAGCCAATTGCTAATTCGCCTTCAACAATACGAAACTTAAAAATTTTAAAACACAAAAAGACTCACGTTTGATCTTTTTTTCCTAAAATTTCTTGTACAACTAGTATTACTAAGCCTATAGGTACCTTAAAAATGCAAACTTCATGGTTTTTAAGCCAAAAAATTTAAAATCAAGAATTGTACTTTCTAAGACTTTTCAAACACAAAAATGCACAAAAAATTAATGTTTTCTTTGATTCAAAGCATGTACACCTATATCCAAGGATACTAGATCACATTTACCTATATAAATGATCTTTTAGTGTACCAAAGAGCTTCGAAAACAAGAAAAAAACAAAAGAAAAATGGTACGGTCTACTAAAGAACACGAAACAAACACAACACTTAACCAATCACACCATGGCTCTTGATACCAATTGTAGAATACTTATAATCTATAACACCAAATAACAATGAAGAAATTCTAAAGAGAGAAAGTGGATGGGAGGAAGGTTCTAGTAAGAGAAAGTAAGATTCGATTATGTGTGAGAAAATAAACCAACCAACCACCCTCTTCATGTGTGAAGAGGGTATAAATACTCTTACATGACCGGCCATGGGCCTTATGAAAGGCTTTCCATGGGCCTTTGGCCTGTTTAGCTTACTAACATAACATTTGATTAATCTACGAGCTACGACTAACTATATCGGTAGTGACCGATACTTTTTGTATTTGTAACATCATTTAATCTCCACTCTCAAATAAACTATTGTGCCAATACGCGTTGCGTGATAATTTTTCGCTAAACCCGGGAAAACTTCCCGGAAAGCACTGAAAACCTCAAAACTACCCTAAAACAGAAAAACGAATCAAAAGTGTTTCACTTAAGAACTCAAAACTCCATTAAACTCCCAGTTAAACCGTAACCATTTTATGCAAAATAGTTAACTGAAGTCAACTTCGCAGCTTTCATCAAGAAAACTGACAAGATCGATAGACTTCAAAATACGAAATTATAATATTTTATAATACTTAACTCTGGGCAAATTACCGATTATCACAGTCTTACCCTCTTAAAGGAATTTCCCCCTGAAATTTAACTCAAATTATCAACTCACAACACTGACAGGAAATTCCATTCCTCGAAGAATCACATCAAATCACTAAGGTTTAGTCTTTTCAAGCAAGGTTTCTTACGATTCCTTTAAAGACTAAGTTTTTCACAATCTAAATCCTACACTTTCTCATGGTCAATCCATATCCGTTCACAAAATTACGATAGTCTCCCCTACTATCCCTTAGTTTCACAATTTCTTCAAACTTAGGTCACGCTGTCTCAGTCGGGTGTCAGGATACGATCCAGTCCTCGACGTGACGACTATTCTATCAGATTTGACATTGCCAAACTTTTTGGTTATTCAATCAATGGGACTAACCCTACAGGGTTTATGTCCTACATAATACGACTCACACTAAACTTTCTCAAGAACGCCTATGGTTCTTTCACTGACACTCACTCACTTAAAATTCCCAAGTAAACCTTACTTGGTTAAACACTCCCGGCTCTACCTTTCTAGGAAGACCGTTTCATAATCTAAACCTCATCATTATTTGCCTTAAACTTTTCCAAATAAATCCTACTCAACGAGTGTCTTAAATCTCACTTCACTTAGATATGTCAAGATACCTCTCAAAAACTTACACAATAAAAAGTATGATCAGGTTTCCAATTAGATCAACACAACTCTTTCCAATACTCCCCATGACCCTTCACGGTCTCTCACTTTCCTATTAGCTCTTCTAACGAAACGGTAAAATCGATCAGCTCGAATACATTTCAAGCTTACCAAATATACTAATCACATCGTACACCAATCCTAATTAAGGGAATGGGTATCCGCTCTATCACGAGCGACCAATCGTAATACAACCACACACGGGAACTGTGCTCTCAAGCTAACATAAAATAACTCAAAACTCTGCTATCCATAAATATTGAACAACATTTCCTTTACTATCATAAAAACGATTTCAACATAAATCTTCTAAACTGACACTAACCGACGCTACCCGGTTTAGTGATATACACAAACTACTAATCTAAACCTCTAATATCCTACACATCTCTTCTGGGCCCCTGCCCTCTCCTTATACTGTCAACAATCTCAGCCAACTCCAACCGCGCACGTCTCTCCTCTGCGAGCTGTAATCGTAACTCCCAGTTCTCTCCCTGTGTATCACTAATGGCATGCCACAGAGTTGCTCTCTGTGCATCCGTCTAACCTGCCTATGACTCTAGGGATAATACCAGTCTCTAAATTACTCCAAAAGTCATTGCAACCCTCTCCTGCTCATGCTCTAGACTCTTAAATCGATATCTCTAGGAGAAAATCTCATCCCTAACTGCCCCTGACCTAGTAAATAACTCTCCTATGTCCCTATCATACCTCTCAAACAAAGCAGGAGATATCTCCTCCAATCATATCATATGATCACGAATCAATCCCTCTTGCATCTCAACTCGAGCTCCTAACTCGGTCAAAAATCCCTCAGTCTCAGCTGTAGCAGGTGAAGCTACAGGCGATGGAATAGTTAGTGATATCATAGGTGAAGGAACAATAGAAGGTGCTAGAGATATAAGAAGTGAACCAGACAACCACTCGGGTGATGGCGGTGTCTGAGCAGGTGGTGCTGATGGTGGGTAAGCAAGAACATCAATGAAAACTATACCATCCTCCGGGTCCATCCATGTAGTAAGTGTGGGCTGCCTAAGTGCTGATACTATCTTTGGTCTCTCAGACTCTGGTACAGATCTAGAACTCTGACCTACCTTAAATACACTAGGCATTCGGCTCTCTCCTAATGCTATCTCTCGGCATCTCAATGCCTCAAATCCCAATCCTAGAGGCTCACCCACGGATGTCTCCACAACCGGGGCTGCCCATGGCTGACCCTTAGGTACAACCTCATCCCCACCTAAACTAAGACTCTCAACTCCCATACCGAGGCCCTCGTCCCCCGCAGCAAGACCCTCGTCCTCTGCAATAGGACCCTCGTCCTCTGCGTCCTCACTCACACGGTCAGAATCCAAACTCTCCTCTATCTCCTCATCCTCCTCCTCGTCATCCCCTCCTCATCATCATCCTCTACTAACTCAGACGTACCCCGATAACGCTTCTGTGAAGGAAGGTCTGGTGGTGACGAAGATGGCGAATTCTTGTAAGAGGACCTAAACCTCTTACGAAATGCTAAATCAGACATAGCTACCACCTCTGCTATACTGGCAGAGAGGCCAGGTGACATCGCATGCGAAACACGCATTGCCATACATGTGGTCCTACGAAGAATGGGAACTAAGGTGGGTGTAGTATGGGCAAGTGGGTGATCTGGTGAAAGTGGTGCGGTGGAATCCGATGACGTGGATCTTGCAACAGACGTGCCAGAACCCTCTGACTCCTCAATGTGACATGTGGGTGGTGTAATATCAGTGAGTGTAGTGGGTGATGATATAGTGTGGGGTGACTTAGGTGCCTCAACCTCATCATCAAAAGGTTCAGACTCAGTGTCCGTCCCAACCAACTAAGCCTGCCTAATAGCCTCATAGGGATCCTCCGGTAATGGTACGAGCACTCGGGAGCTCTGAACTCCGTCAGCTTGGGTGGAAATCTCTGGGTCAACAAACACTGGGGTAGACATCATGTGATAACACGATAAAAGGGTATAAGTATAACATATCATTATCCAAATTATCAACATCATTTACTTACATATACAAATCATTATAGCATCGGAATGTATATATATATATATATATATATATATATGTATATATATATATATATATATATATATATATATATATATATATATATATATTAAATATATCGGGAAGAATACGAACAATGAATAAACACCGACCAGGTTTGATACTGAACGGGCACAACTGGTCATCACATAGAGAACATAATCCATAAAAGCATATCCTCAATTCACGTCGCTACCTGCGACTTTCCACTAAAATTTTTGAGGCAACATGCACTACACTAAGGCAAGCACGGCCAACATCAATCAATCAACATCGCTACCGCGATAATTTTACCTACATTCTCAAGGCATCGCACACTACTACTACTAAGGCAACATGGCAATCCTAGAATCAAAATGATCTCAAACTCAACACTCACAAGTGTTCTCATCACTTTACATCTTATCATTTTCAGGTGGTCTCATTACTCACACATCCCTTCCCTCCTCTAACATAACTTTAGGAAAACTAACCCCATTATTTCATAGTCCTTTACGAATTAAGCATAGTTGACCAGGCTATGCGTAATTTAGGAAATACCATGAACTGCTCGGGCTAGTTGACTTTCGTCATGTTCGAGGTTTTACTAAAAACAAACTTCACTTTGGTTATAGTTGTGTTTTTATTTTACTTTATAATAACCGGCATTCTCTATAACCTGGCTCTGATACCAATCTGTCACACCCCATTAGTGGCAAAAACACGGGATGCGACGATACCGTTCATCGCACAAGACACAAGATCATACACTTTACACTTTACAAGAATGAAACTTGGGTGCTGTTTGTTTATTAAGAGGCTTTGAATCTGAATCTGATTCGCACATCTGAATCTGAATTTGATGCGTAAATGTCTGAATCTGAATGAAATAATATTGTTTGTTTTTTACTTTTTAAATGTCTAAACAATAAAAGTACAAATCAATTTATTCTTAAAATCAGTTTTATTCTTACAAAACATAAACATGTTTAAAAATTAGATAGAACATTTTAGTCATAAAATTAACATAGTTGTGCTACGTGAGAATAAAATGTCTTAAAAACATTCAAAATTTTGTGTCGTAATTTATTCTCACAAAGTAGTTATATATTGTATTCCAATGTGGTTAAACATCTTCATCATTTTGCAAATTGTTGCTATCATTAACTTTACAATCATAAGATTGCGAAAAGTAATATTTTGTAGTATACTTAACATTGTCAAGTGAGAATTAAAATACTTTTTAGTAAAAAAAATTAAGCTCACGTGTAAATTACACGGCCACAATTTAATTTTACAAACTAGTTACATATTACTATTGTTTGAAAAAGCATCATCATCATTAGTATATTGAACATTAGTTATTTAACAAAAAAAGAGATTAATTATTTTTAATGTAGTACCAATATTAAAAGAAAAGTAAAAAAATATCTCATAAAACAAAAAAACAAAAAACAAAAAAATAAACTAAAAAAAAAGAAAAAAAAATGAAGAGTAAAAAAATAACTCACAAAACAAAGAGAGAAAAAACAAAAAAAAATAAACTAAAGAAAAAAAAACAAAAAAAAACAAAAAGTGAAGAGGCATTAAGAGGCATCAAGACCCCGCATCCATATCTAGTTGATTAAGATGTTTCAGCCTCTGACCGCGTTTGAACGAAAGAAAAAAAACAAACGCACTTAATGAGCCAAATGTCCGAGCACGTCTGAATGAGTCAGATCAAGAGGTTGTTAAGAGACTCTTTTTAAAAAATAAACGCCACCTTGGGTTTATATAAATTTTACAAGTTAAGACTTGACGTCAATAATCAAAACCCATCTCGACCCAGTCCCCTTGGGTTACATCTTTGCTCTTCCAATACCATTCATATACTTTTGATTGATACACCTGAAAATGATACTCAAAAACGTCAACAATAATGTTGGTGAGCTCGTAGGTTTGACCTTAAACCCAAAAGTTGTGCCAATATTTCTAACAGTGGACAATAATGCTATATGACAGTGAATATATATGAAAAACAACCCATAGCATCCCCGCTAATCAATCACCATATGTCACTTACGCACCTAAAGGGCCTACCAGCTGGAGCACTAAATTAAGGAAAGACCTCGCACATACCAGGGTAGGCGTACCCATCCGCTCCAATAAATACACAAATACTAGGTAGGCATACCCATCTGATCCAACCAATCATACAATTACTGGGATAGGCGTACCCCCTCCGATCCAAACAATCATGCAACACATAATATTCACATAGCAGTCATAAGCACATATCTTGTCCCAAAACAGAACCACATTTCGCACAGTTTAATTTAAAACAGTTCAAAACACATTTGAGTATCATTTCCCCCAACGGAAAAAGAGTAGAAAAATGGGGCTACGAGAACTCACCTCAACAGTAAAATGCAAACAACACAAAACTCAATCTCAAAGCACAAATAATCACAACGCAAGCGCACAGCAGTACCTGACAACGAACTAGTCAATTACGACATCTTATTAATATTTATACAAAGTTGTCTTATTGTACAAGTGTTCGTCTTTACATACACAAAGATTCTCAATATCGTTACTAAACCCCTTTTTCTTATCACCAAACCTTTACTTTTTATCTCAAAACCGTTATCTTATAACGAACCCGTTATCTTTTACCAAAACCGTTATCTCATAATGAAACCGTTATCTTTTACCAAAACCGTTATCTTTTACCAAAACCGTTATCTCATAACGAAACCGTTATCTTTACCAAAATCGTTATTTCATAACGAAACCGTTATCTTTACCAAAACTGTTATCTCATATTATGGTTGTGTGGTAATTACACAAAAGGACTCAACACTTGGGCTAACTGTGACATAAATACAATTCACTCAAAACA
>BQNB010115228.1:0-14203 GCA_026074375.1 Tanacetum coccineum
GTACTCTGTTCTTCTTTCTTATCAACTTTAGCTTCCACATGCATCTCATCATCCTCCAAAACTCCAGTATCAAACATTAACTCATCATCCTGTTTCTCTTGTGTTTTATCAACTAAAGAAACATCAACATCAACATCAATATCTTCAATACTCCTCCGCTATTTAGAAAAATCTTCAGGTGAGCTGACATATTACCCACTTGTTGATTAATGAAAACTTAGAGAAAACGTGGATACATCAAGAATTTGACTCCTTTATCTAAGTATTTCACCATTGCATCAAAGATATACTTAGACAGATTAAAATTCTGATTTGTTGCCAAGCATATGATCAAAGAAGCCATTGAACAACTGAACTCATTCCATGCAGTGGATTTAGCACTAAAGCATTGTGTAATAGTGTGAATGAAATACTTCCAATGTGGAGAGAAAAAGGATTTATAAAAAGTAAGCTTTTGAGAAGGCTTTTCATACCCCATACATGCCAGTTCTTCAAATATTGTAGCAGTTGGCAGGCAATTAGTACCTTCTACATCATCCAAGTGAAGATCTCTCCTAATTCTTGACTCCGTAACGATAAACCTTTTTTTATCAACTAGGGCTTGTAACTGATGCACTCCATTAACTGTTTGTACATTGGCAGTTGCCCAAAATTGTTCAATACAGAATGTGTAGATGATTGGATTAACTGTTAAAGCATAATGAACATAACTTGCTTTCAAGAAATCAATAATTTCTGCAAACCCATCACTTTCTATAGGTTTTTCCAACAACGCAACCACATTGTGCGTTTCAGCAAACTTAGGGCTTAACATAATGATGATTTTGATGATCAAAGAGGAAAATTGAGTTAGGGTTTATGTTTAGAGAGTGCGTGAATGAATGAAATCAAATAAGGAAGTAAATGAAACCTTGAATCAAAGTATTTATAAATTCACCCTTAGTAGCAGGAACTAGAACTAGCAGCATTAACATATGCCTAACAGCATTAACTGAACCCAACAGCATCAACATAAGCTTAGCAGCATGAAAGTATAATAGCAGTAGAAACTATATGCTTTAGTAGCATTAACTTCAAAACACGAGTAATTACCCAATTTTCATTCCAAAAATCAATTTTCATCATCAAATCTGATTCTCATAGGCTCTCTTTCTGTTTTTATGCTCACATTTTCTCTCAATTCTTTTTGCTCACATAATCACTCATTTTTGTTTTTATGCACACATCTCTCTTTCTATTTTTAAGCTCACAAAATCTCTCATTTCTTTTGGCTTACCAAGACATTTTTTTGTGTTTTTATATGACAGTTGTGTACAAAATTCCATCAATTCCAATAAGTTTCATACTATCCTCTCTACTTCCAAGTGTGTAACCTCTTGAGAGAGGTAGATCATTGGACTGTTTAGATGCAATCTCAAACCTAGTTTGAGCATTCACATCCCCCAATATGGTATCTTAGAACCTGGGACTACTACATGAACCAATTCCCTAAAGAGTTGATCCATTAAGTGTTGCCATGGATTAGGTCTTATTTGATGTTACCACTGTCCTGCTCTGATTCTTAGCTAGAAGCAGTAGTGGCAGCCCTTTCCATTATGTCACCCAACTCCTAATGGATAGCCTCATCACCAACCTTTGTTAGGGGGACCACTAGACTGAGGTATCTTGGTGTCCCGACCTCTTTTGATATGCCTAGATGTGTTTGATTCTTTTGAACATACTTATGAGATAACACATCCTTTCATCCATGCCTTTTGGTTGTATTAATAAGGAACCTCCGCTAAATACAACATAACCTCCATCAAATTCCTTGAAATATGAGAGATATGCTATGTTCCCAGTCATGTGCCTTGAGCACCCACTGTTAACAAATCCTTTATCATTATATTGTGGATTGCCCTGGATAAAAGAATAAGGATATTAGATTCCTTTGGGGACCCAAGCCATTACTGCCTTGGATCTGCCTCGTGCATCAATGTAGTTGTGTCTTTAAAAAGCAAGTAATGAACCATTAGGTTTGGTAGGTCTCCAAACCCAATATGATAAGGACTTTATAGCATTTACCCCTCTTACCCTAACAACATTAACTTGTCATGTATAAGACGTAGCAGTATTAACTGCATTATACCTTCCAATATAATAGTGTCTCTTTGTTGTATGCACATATCTTCTAGTTAATGTTGTTTGCTTATAAAAAGGTCTCTTAGCAGTTAATTGTGCTTGTTTAAAAAATGTGTCTTTGATTTAGCACTATGAACTGCTGTTTTGGGGTGAGCAGTATTAACTGGCCTAACAGTATTAAGTGGTGTGAGGCCAGTTTTCAACAAAACTGCTTTTGGAGACATATTCATGAGTACACTAGGGTGTGTGTTTTTGGCATCACCCTATTGTAGTTTTTTCTAGATACTATGCCTTTTCTTTGATGATTATGACAATTAATCTGCAAATGATTAAAACTTCCACATATATAGCAAGCCTTGTTATACACCACAAAATCTTTTCCTAGTTGATTGGACTTCTGTCCATTCCAATTCCTCTGATTCCCCCTAGGAGATTATGATCTATACATTTCTACATACCTAACTGACTTTTTAACTGGTTTTTCATGATTTTCAGGTTTTGTGAACTCTACCTTTTTATTAACAGGAAAAATAGTTTCTTTATCAACATTAGGTAAAGATTCAACAAACCTACTTTTGTCTTATGATACTCGTTCTTCTACCAAAGACTCATCAGAATTTTCCTTAGAATTTTCTGATTCTTTATCACAAACAACATTAGACTATTGCTTACTATTCTCAGGACCATAACCTTTGAATTCAGGCTCTTTGAATTCATCAAGACCAGAATATGACAGATCAAGCTTATTAGGTCTATTATAGATTAAAGGATAAGGTGGAGGAACTGCACTATACCCCAAACCCTTTTTACTTTTGTCATTTATCTGACTTCCTAACAACTGATCTATGTCTTTTGAGGCCTTATCAAATTTGTCAATTTTAAAATCAATGCCATCTTTTTCTTGCTTAACTTTTTCAAGCTCACTTTTAAGCACATTTATTTCATAGTCTTTACAAGCTACATCTCTTTTAAGAACTCCTATTTCTTCACTAAAAAGAACCTCATTCTTTTTATATGTGATAATTTGATCTTCTAGAGTTGCTAAACCTCTTTTATAAGTAGCTGCTTTAAATTCAGATTCATTAAGCTTAACAAGCAAATCATCACACTGTTTCTTAAGAGTTTCATAGTTTTTCAGACAAGTTTTAGAGCAAGTTTTATCAGTGTATACCTCTGAGTCTGAAAATGCCATTAGAGCCATGTTTGTCTGAACTTGTTCTTCTGCCATGTCACTCCAATCAAAACCTACACCATCTATAGCCAACATTACCTTTGAAGATGTGTCTTCATTGTTTCCTTGCTTCCTGGTGTTGTCTTGATTTCTGAACTGACCTTCCTTGCTTCTTGGTGCTCTACACTCCCTAGCAAAGTGTCCCAACTTATGACAGTTGTAACACTCCACCTTAGATTTATCATATCCAGCAGTGTCATTAGCATTAATGAAAATCTTCTTGCCTGTCCTCTGATAGTACTTCTTTGCCCTCACACTTAGCAAAGAGAGCTGCCATTTCAAATCCATTGCTTCCAAATCATCTTCATGAATTTGCTCTAAGTCCTGGTGTAGGACATTAGAACCATTGGGATTTTCAACCATGAAAGCATACACAGTATTATCACTGACACTTGCAGTACAAACTTGTGGACTGACAGCATTAACACTAGGGCTAGCAGCACTAACTTGTGGACAAGCAGTGTTAGCATCATTGGTACTGCTAGTGCTTGGTGCAGTCATGAAGGCCAAGTTTTGACCACCACTAGATGTACCAACAACTTTCTTTACCTTTTGTTTAACAATTTTGAAATTGTTGTACAAATTATCTATGCTCATAGTCTCAACCTCAGGCTTATTTATCCAAACAACTACATGAGTGTTCCACTCAGGTGGTAAGCTGCTCAAAAATTTTAAGTTTAAATCTTCTTGGGCAGTGATCACACCTAAGATAGCAAGCCTACTGACTATCTTCTAAAGCCTATTGAAAATAGAGTCAAGAGATTCTGCACTTGATGCACTGAAATTCTCATACTGTTGCTTCAAGAGAGTTTTCTGAGTTTTCTTGGTAGCTGCATTACCTCCAAATCTTGTTTCAATGGCAGCAAACATAGATTTAGCATTTAGATACTGACTGAATGTTAGTTGATGTTCATTTGGAAGTGCCATGAGTAACAAACCCCTAGCTTTGACATCATTCTTTTTATTTGTCTTCTCTTCTGTAGTTGCAGGTGTAGAAATCTTTGTAACTGTTATGCCATTCTCCTGAGTTGTTTGAGGTACTAAGACCCATGAATCATCATTTTCTATCACCTACCAGAGTGCATAGTTTTGGATCTAGAAGTACTGCTTAATCCCAATAACCCACATCTCATACTCACCCAATTTGAGTATGGGAAGCTTTGTAGTAGGACCACTATTTGTATATTCAAGCTCCATGTCTTCTAGATCAAAGTTTCTCAAAGTAAAGCTCTGATACCACTTGTTGATCCCAAACCTAGATCGATTCCTTAGGTTGTCTAAGGTTAAATTACTTTGGATAAATCCAAAATAACTTGTTGTAGAAACTTTATATGTATATTAAAGTGTATGCAGAATCTACACCTTAAAACTCTAGAAGTAAAATCAATGAAACATTAATCTTTAACAAACAAAGATATAACCAAACGCTCCAATATTATTAGATCAATAATACGAGTACTCTTAACTTAGTACCAGGGTTTACAACCTTGAAGCTTTTCTCTTAATCGACTTTGACAACTATGGAGACTTATATGCCAAACTGATGATGATGTGATCGTATGATTGTGATATCTTAACTAATGCCCTAGATCCTCCTTTTATAGACTAAGGAGTCCTACTCGGATTACAATACATTCCTAAGATATTATAATCTTTTCTAAACATAAACGTAATCTTCTAAATAAATATATTATGTATATCTTGTACATAAATATCTCAATACTTATCTTCACAAGTAATCTTGTTCTCCAAACAATCTTTATCTCTTTAATTCGTCTTTATCCTCTTGATAATAGAAAGTCTTCAAACAGTTATAATCCTTTCACCAGCAGCACTAATAAACATAAGCAGTAGTAATATTAGTACTAGTAGTACTAATATATACTCACAGTAGTAACTTGTACTAGCAGTCTTAACATTTACTACTAGCAGCACTAACTACTTAGCTTATATTTTAGTCTTCAACACTGAGCAGTCTTAACTTCGACTAACAGCAGTAACTTTATGCTATCAGTACTAAATTATACTAACAATAGTAACTAGCAGTGGTAACATTATACTACTAGTACTAACTACTTAGTATAATTTCCGTTATGTACCTGAGCAGTAGTAACTTCTAAGAATCCATGAAGTCTTTTAAGTCCCAACACTCATTGTATCTAAATCAGCTTTATACCTCCACACAACAGCATGTGTGTTCCACTCAGGTGACAAACTTCTTAATGACTTTTGATTAACTTCTTGTGAAAGCTTTTCACCCAAAAGCTTCAACTGACTCACAAGTTTTTGAAGCCTATCAAAAGTTTTATCAAGCATCTCTGAGCTTGGAGCAGTAAAGTTTTTATATTGCTGCTTTAAGAGATTCCTTTGAGTCTTTTTAGTAGCTTCATTCCCACCAAATCTCTTTTCAATAGCTTCCAGCAACAGTTTAGCATCCTTTATAGAGTTAAACTTTAACTGATGTTCATTGGGAATGCCCATCTTTAAAGTACTTCTATCCTTCACTTCTAATCTTTTCTGAGCCTTATCTTCAGTAGAAGTAATAAGCATCACTGTCATGACACCTTCTACCAATTGTGTTTTTGGCAAGGTTGCACCATTCTCTATGACTTCCCACAGTGAATAGTCTATCATCTGGATGTATTGTTCAATCCTTATCCTCCATAACTCAAACTCACCCGGTTTGAGCATGGGAACTTTAGATGCAGCCACTATGTGTGCAGAATCTCGATCCATATCTTCTAGCAAAGTTTCTCAAAGTAACAAGCTCTGATACCACTTGTTGGTCCCACTTCAACACATCTATAGATTAAATTTCTTAAGCTTGTTTAAGGTTTAGTTATATTATATAAATCTAACACAACTATAGTAGAAACTTTGTGTGAATGTATCAAAGATTATGCGGAATCTAATCTTTAATAAGAAGAATTTTCAATGGAATAGTAAAACACAATGAACATATAACTCAACAAAACATAAAAGCCCTAATATTATTAAGCAAATAATACGAATACTCTCAAAGTATTAGGGTTACAAAGACCTTGAAGTTATGAACTATACGACTTTGTATATTTTTATGTATATGATTGTTATATCAAACTTTATGCCCTAGGACCTCCTTTTATACACCAAGGAGTCCTAAACGGCTTACAATACTTTCTTAAGTAATCATAATCATCTAAATAAATAACGTATACATATCTTTTGCCAAAATATCTCATACAAATCACATAAGTAGTACTAACTAACTCAGCAGTACTAACTTCTTCACTAGCAGCATTACCTCCTTCAGCAACATTAACTTTGTACTATCAGTAGTAACTTTTGTACTAGCAGTACTAACTATTTAGCAGTTTTTCTTCTAAGTCTCTGAGCAGTCTTAACTTTCACTAGCAGTAGTAACTTCCTCTAGTAGTAGTAACTTCCTCCAGCAGTAGTAACTTCCTCTAGCAGTAGTAACTTTGTACTGACAGTTGTAACTTTACCAGCAGTCTTAAACACTTAGAATAATTTTCAATGAATTTCTCCAGCAGCACTAACTTTGACTGAGCAGTATTAACATCAATAAGAACAGTAGTAATTCCAAACATCATCAAGAGGCTTTTTATCGTAACAGTACTATACTAGATGGTTGAATAACAGACTCGTTGAATGTTTGAGGTTGATCTTTGTCGAGGACTCCATTTGATTTAACTGGTTTGTCATGATTTACCAATAAAGGTTCTTCGACATGTACGTTGGTGTTGTTAGTTTGAACATCATGAGTCGTCGTCTTTCCACCTCTAGTAGTTACTCCTTTAATTTCACAATTTGTCATTGGAGTATTATCAATCACTTTCAACAACTTTTGTACCTCAAACTAGAGCTCGGTTAATGAATTGTTCCTTTCTTTAAATAAGATCTCGTTGGTTGTTTGGAATTCATAGATGAATGCCCTCATTTATTCATGTTCTCATTTTTCTTCGTCAATAAATTTGTATAACATTTCTTCCTTTGTTAACCTTCTTTCTGGGTAGGTAAAATGATATGGACGAAGTCCGGATGATGCTCCTGAAAAGTAAGACATGATTCAACGTAAAGCTATCCTAGAGAAATAGACTTTCAAAGATATTTAAAACTGTTAACCAATACGCCGTATTCAAATAATTGAATACGTCGTGTTGCTAATCAGAATAGATACGTTGTATTGGACAAGAAAGTTGGATACGCCGTATCAGGTTATTGACTAGAACAGTGTATTTAGAAAACAATTAAATATACAAACAACTAAACTAATAAACAATTAAACAAACAAATACACAAGCAAATATACAAAATTATACACTAATCTAAATTACACTAATCCTAAAGGTTAGATTATTCTAATGTTAGAAACCAAAATATCAAATAAAAATCAAGATTAATTTTTTCACTCTTCGGAAACGACGCTAAAAATTTGATGTGTCATTGTGTGGTTGTAATTTATGTTTCAAGTTTTAAATTTATATTTTGCCAACTTTACCAAAAACAACACTTTAACGGGCAATGTACCCGATCAGATAAGAGTTTGGTGGTAAGTAGGGTGTCGATCACTAAGAGCGAGATATAATCTTTCAATTTATTAATATTTTGGTTATCTAAACTAAGTTAATTCTATTCTATGTTAAACATATGCTAAACCTATGTTAATCCTAAATCTAACGGATAAGGGGGGTATTTCAGCCTAAGAGACTAGCACGGGTTTTGTGGTGACTAAGAATCAATTTAAGACACGATAACACACGCAAGTAAATTAATAGAAGATAAAAGAGCGGTCTAGCCAAATATAAGAAAAGTGTATTAACCATTATTAATCCAATTAGAACGTTGGTTTGTTTTTTTAATGTAATGATTACTTATCTCGAGGTGGCATATCATTCTTAAGACTTAAGCGTTACTTCTTCCTAAAACCTAGATACGAAGAATCCTGTCACAATTAAATGTATCTGCATAAAGCAATGGTGATCTTGTTAAACCCTAGCCCATAGATATTTTACCCACTTACTGCTTAAAGGCAATTCATACACTAGTAGTCCACTAACCAAGTCTTTACCAATTAATTGAAAACGTACTCGTTGATCCCAAGGGTCACCTGCCGGTCTAACTAAGCTCGCAATCTAAAGGTAAAGATAGGTTATTATTCGTGATCCTATTGGTCTAGATGTATAAATTACTATATGGAGAGCCATCCCAGCATCTAGATTACTTGGTTCGTATCACTAGATCCAGTTGAATGATAGGTCGCATACAAAAGCACATACACAAGTATAAACTGATAAACATAAACAAGCAATCAACGGTAAATTAAGTAATCGGTATAAACAAAACCAAACATTCAAATCTTCATAATAATGGCTAATACCCGAAGGTATTAGCCTTCAAACTTCATAATCAATCCAAGGAATAATAATTTATCCAAGGTAAACTAACCAAGTTAACGAATGATACCAAAAACTAAATGATTACAAGAGTATAGGAGATTACAAGTTGTTTCCTATAGAATTAGTTACTTTGCTCAACCTCTTCTGCTCTTCTTCTCTTCGGAAAATTGACTTTTATGGTTGAGGTATTGAAAATATGATTTATCACACTGAAAACCTATTTTTAGGTTTTCTATTTATAAGGTCTAGAATTTGGTCGATACGGCATATTGACTGAGGTCAATACGGCGTATCGAGGGTTTCTTGGAGTAGGGACCACGTTTGATATCTTTCAGAATATTTTATTAGATTAATTTGAATATGACGTATAGACTTCTCTGGATACGGCGTATTAAATCTTGTTCCTTTGTGGTCTTTAGTGAAGGGCAGACACAGATACGGCGTATCCTCCTTGATGGATACGGCGTATAGGATGTCAGAATCAGTTTCTTTATATTTCTTCATTTAAGCTCTAGAATGCGTGCCTTTTAGCTAATCTTCACCAAGTACTCCATAATTACAATTCTCAAATACAAATGATTAAGTAACAATTCTTTGTAATAATTATACAAAATGGGTTATTTACATGGGATAAATGATGCTATAAAAGTAACGTTATTTGATGTAATCATATACCAACCACCAACCATTTGAACACCTTAGCAAATGTACAAAGAACCATCTGTTGGATAATGTTATCGGCAATCCTTCTCGACCAGTATCAACAAGAAAGCAATTACAAACCGATGCCATGTGGTACTACTTTGATGATTTCCTCACTTCTGTCGAACCAAAGAATTATAAAGAAGCTTTGAAAGAATCCTCCTAGATTAAAGCCATACAGGAAGAAATTCATAAGTTCGAACGACTGCAAGTTTGGGAGCTAGTACCTCATCCAAATTATATCACGTTGAATAATCTTAAGTGGATTTTCAAGGTTAAGCGCGATGAATTTGGAGGCGTATTGAAAAACAAGGCTAGGTTGGTAGCTAAGGGATTTTGTCAAGAGGAAGGAATTGATTTTGAGGAATCGTCCACACTGGTTGCTAGAATTGAGGCCATCCGAATCTTCATTGCATATGCCACCCATAAGAATATGACAATCTACCAAATGGATGTCAAGACTACATTCTTAAATGAAGAGCTACGAGATGAGGTCTATTTTAGTCAACAAGAGGGCTTTATAGATCTAGACAATATAAACCACGTGTACCGGCTAAAGAAGGCTCTTTATGGCTTAAAGCAGGCTCCTCGCGCTTGGTATGACATGTTGTCAAAGTTTCTACTATCCTAAGAGTTCTCCAAAGGTGTTTTCGATCCTACATTATTCACGAGGAAAGAAAGCAAAGATATTCTGCTGGTACAAATTTACGTAGATGATATTATATTTGCTTCTACTGATCCTGCTCTTTGTGATGTATTTGCTAATATAATGAGTTCTAAATTTAAGATGTCAATGATGGGCAAAATGTCTTTCTTTCTTGGACCCCAAATTTATCAAAGTCCGAGAGGCATCTTTATTAACTAGTCAAAATATGCTCTTGAAATAAAAGAAATATGGTACAGAATCTAGTGACTCGGTTGACACTCCAATGGTGGACAGAACCAAACTAGATGAAGATCTACAAGGGATACCAGTTGACCCTACCCGTTATCGTGGTATGGCCGGCTCCCTCATGTATCTTACATCCAATAGACCTGATCTTATATTTGCAGTATGCATGTGTGCCCGGTATCAGGCAAAGCCTACCAAAAAGCACTTACATGCAGCAAAACAGGTCTTTTAATACTTGAAAGGAACCATTAATATGGTTCTTTGGTATATGAAGGACACTGATTTTGTACTAACAGCTTATGCAGATGCTGATCACGCCGGGTGTCAAGACACTAGAAGAAGTAGTTCTAGCAGTGCACAGTTCTTGGGCGATAGCTTAGTCAGTTGGTCTTCAAAGAAGTAGAAGAGCACTGCTATCTCAAGTACAGAGGCAAAATACATTGCCCTATTTGGATGTTGTGCCCAAATCCTATGGATGAGATCACAACTGACAGACTATGGGTTAACATTCTACAAAATACCTCTAAATTGGGATAACAAAAGTGCTATTGCTCTATGCTGCAACAACGTCCAGCACTCAAGATCCAAGCATATCGATGTCAGATATCACTTTATCTAACAACAAGTGGAGAATGGTGTGGTTGAGATCTATTTTGTCAAGACAGAATATCAGTAGGCAGACATCTTCACCAAGGCATTGGCAAGGGAAAATTTTGAATTCTTAATCAACCGGCTTGGAATGAAGAGTATGTCTCCAAAAAAACTTAAAAGTCTGGCAGAAGAAGAGTAAGAGTAGTGTTGGACACTCTTCATGTATCCTATGTACATTATCAAACAAATAAAAACCCAAAAAGATTTTTTTTCATTTTTAGAAAATTTTACAAAAAGAAAATACAAAAATATAAAACCCAAAAAGCAAAACAAAATTAAAAAATTCAGAAAAATACAAAAATATGTTTTATGACATGTCTTCTGAAAACGATAATATTTACAGCTTTAGAAATGTCATTCAATAATGACACTGAGTGATGCGAGGGTTGTAAACACTAGGTTTTACAACTCCTTAAGCAGTGTACCTAACCGTTGTAGTGTAGTATAGGTAAGACTCGGGGGGTTGTTATCGTTCTCTAAAGGAATAGGTTGAGAAGGTTTGAACTAAACGTAACTAAGGTCTAAGGGTTGAAAGAAGATTATTTTTGTATTTTTAGATTTTTAAGAAAGCAATTAAAATCTCTAGTTTAAAAGGAGGTTTGGTTTTTAGCTAATTAAACTAATAAACTAAATTAAATCTAAAGTACTTTGGTGGAAACTCGTATAGGTTAAACAGACGTGTTTACTTAACCATGCATTATTCCTTAGTTTGATCCTCCTAATCCCATTGCTTTGTCACTCTTGTGATATAGTGTGTAAGTATTTCCTAATTCCTGAACGAATTATACAAATCCGTCGTCTATGTAATATTTTGTTAAGGCAACACACAAGTAAGGTAGTATGAAGACTATTACAAGGCCCTTAAGAGTACATTACATGCTTACTACATTCAGTAGGGTTCATTGTTGTCACGCGTACGTCGGACCTCCTCACCAAAGCCAGTCGAAACAATAATAATACTCACCCATTATTATTACCAGATGTAATTAGCAGCTTGCAGGAAACTATCTCTCTTCGTAAACTATTACGAATCTCAAAGCTTTCATTCTTGAATCACAAAACTTAAAATAATACCTTTTCTGCAGCCAAATTCGTCATAGCATAACTTTTTATCAAAATCTTATCTTCATGATCGCTCCGGTCATATTGTAGATATATGTGTGTAGAACCTTCAATTTAAATTTCGTGACGATCCAACGGTTAACGAATAAGTTATGACCGTTTTACCATGGCTGCCCAGAAAAATTCGAACTTAGAAACCTTTTTAGGGTTTCTTCTTCGTTCTTCACCATAAAACCTTGTAGATCCTAGATATTGAGAGCCACCCGCTCTGATACCACATGTTAAGAATCGATTAGCTCATCTAGGATGTTAATAACAATGATTAGATAACATGCAGCGGAATAATAAAGAACATAATCAAAGTTAAGAACAAGGTGTTACTAATAAACGTTAAGCCTTTCATTGTATTTGATCAGGATACAAAGGCTTACTATACTACTAAGCTACTAATGAGCTAACTATAATCCTAGGCGTCTTACAAAGACTTGACGCCTAGAGTACACCCACACACCTTTAGGTTTACATTGTGAATTGAATGAATGATTAAACCTGACGCACCCATTCTTTATGTGACATATCTCCAAGCTGTTGATTAATGAAAACTTGTATAAAACGTGGATACATTATGAATTTGACTCCTCCATCTAAGTGTTTCACCATAGCATCAAAAATATACTTAGACAGATTAAATTTATGATTTGTTGCCAAGCATATGATTAAAGAAGCCATTATACTACTAAACTCATTCCATGCAGTGGATTTTGCACTAAGACATTGTGTAATAGTGTGAATGAAATACTTCCACTATGGAGAAAAGAAAGCTTTATAAAAAGTAAGCTTTTGAGAAGGCTTTTCATACCCCATACGTGCCAGTTCATCAAATATAGTATTAGTTGGTAGATAATCAGTACCTTCTGCATCATCCAAGTGAAGATCACTCCTAATGCTTGGCTCCATAATGATAACCCTCTTTTTATCAATTAGGGCTTGTAATTAACGCACTTCATTAATCATCTGTACCTTGGCAGTCGCCTAAAATTGTTTAATACAAGATGTGTAGATGATTGGATTGACTGTTAAAGCATAATGAACAGAACTTGCTTTCTGGAAATCAATTATCTCTGTAAACCCATCACTTTCTATAGGTTTTTCCAAGAACACGACCACATTGTACGTTTCAGCAAACTTAGGGCTTGACATAATGATGATTTTGATGATCAAAGATGAAAATTGAGTTAGGGTTTATGGTTAGAGAGTGTTTGAATGCTTGAAATCGAATAAAGAAGTAAATGAAACCCTTAATCGAAGTATTTATAAAATCACCCTCAATAGCAGGAACTTGAACTGGCAGCATTAACATATGCTTAACATCAGAAACAAATACGGGCAGTACTAATTTAAGCCTAACATCATTAACTTAAGCTTAGCAACATTAAGTTAAAATTGAGCAGCATTAAGAAGAATACACCAATAATTATTCAATTTTCATTCCAATAAGCAACTTTCATCATCAAATTTAATTCACACAAACTCTCTTTTAGTTTTTATGCTCACATTATCTCTCAATTCTTTTGGCTTACCAAGACACTCTTTCTGTTTTTATATGACAGTTGTGTACAAAATTCCATCAATTCCAATAAGTTTCATACTATCCTCCCCACTTCCAAGTGTATAACCTCTTGAGAAAGGTGGATCATTGGACTGTTTAGATGGAATCTCAAACCTAGTTTGAGCATTCACATCCCCTAATATGGTATCTTAGCATCTGGGACCACTACCTAAACCAATTCCCTAAGGAGTTGATCCATTAAGTGTTGCCATGGATTGGGTCTTATTTGATGTTACCACTGTCCTGCTCTGCTTCTAAGCTAGAAGCAGTAGTGGCAGCCCTTTCCATTCTGTCACTTAACTCTTTATGGACAACCTCATCACCAACCTTTGTTAGGGGGACCACTAGAATAAGGTATCTTGGTGTCCCGACCTCTTTTGATATGCCTAGATGTGTTTAATTCTTTTGAACATACTTATGAGATAACACATCCTTTCATCCATGCATTTTGGTTGTATTAATAAGGAACCTCCCCTCAAACAATGCTTCAAGAGATAAGAATTTGGTCAAACAGTTGCAACTTTGGTGCCCATGTC
>BQNB010115229.1:0-21602 GCA_026074375.1 Tanacetum coccineum
TCCTTTTCATTCTTCAACCCCTTCAATGTCTACCAAGACGTCACTCGAAACCTCAATAGCACCAACCGAATTTGGAAACCATCACTTCTTGATTCTCGGTCGAACAAAATCATGCACAAATCAAGCACTCTACTTCTCTATTAGCGATTGATACCACTTGATAGGTCACATGAATCTTGAATCAATCATATCAACATGTAAGATTAAAGAGAATGAGGGCAAGTAAAGGGAAAATTCAAATCTTATTATGAAGGGAAAATGAGAGTTAATTACAAGGGCATCACCCTCTAATGAAGATTAGAGGGCTATTTATAGGCAATGGGTGGGAGGCTTCCCTTCTTTATTTTCCTAACTTGTCAATACTAGTCCCTAGACTTTGGTTATTACTATTTCTTACTTAAAGCATAATAAATCTTATTACAAGCTATATTAAACTAAACAAAATAAAGTTTAATAACAAAATATAATAAAATCACATAATCGACACTTTTCCATAAACCTAACAATTATCCTACATAATCATGCACACCAAACAATAAGTAAAAACCATAAGGGTTCGCTTTTTTGATTATTTCGAATAGGATATCTATTACATGATTTCAATCATATATCACAATTGGGCATACAAAGATTTATTACAGTCGTTATATAAAAGTTCATAAAATGTCTTATTAGATTCTGAAAATTTTTCATTTTCCTAAAATCGATTCTCGAAAGCACTATAGTGCACGTAAACACCAACTTTCTCTTGAGGCTAAATTACAAATGTACTTTGATTGGGTAAGAAAAGGCCGCATTATACTTCAAATTTCAGATATATCTAAACGAAACCTGAGCGCAGGCCCATATAAGTTATCTATGCAACTATAATAAATTGTTTGTTGTAACAAATTTATTTTAGTCGAGGGAAACTTAACGATACTGACAGTTGATACAGCATGTGAATGACAATTTGATATGTGTTTATTGGTAAAAGCATTTGAAACGGATGAAAAAAAGAATCATGATTTACCTTTGATGTGAACAGGGCTAGATCGTTCACTGCTGGTCCCATGAGCATGATTTGTTGTTTGATTTCTTGTGGCGTTTAAAACTGGGCAATCAGTCTGAACACGTATGTGCACATTTGTCACACTGTTGGACCACATGCGATTCTGAAAAAGTGTCAGCACCTCCGCTTACGTCGCCTCGAATCTGATTCAGGGTACCCACTTGTTGGCTTTGCTAGAAAAGAAATGACACACATTAAAAAAAAGAAATGGCATTTTGGAACCTTCTTAATTTTTTTTAGATAAACCAAATAATACTCACACTATGTTGCGGCACCGTTAGTGGGAATGGGTTTTGTATTCAAAGGTTGTGATGCAGTGTCCCTGATGACGATGACTACAACTGCCTTTCTATGATCAGTTCCAACACTTGATGTAACCTTCTTTGATGTAGCTTCAGGGATCACTTGAGAGGTATTAGGGTCATTAATGGTGTTCTTTTTCGGGGAAGACCTTGAGGGACTCAAGAAGCTCTGGAGAATCGTACAGTGGACCAACGAAGGCATGTGAAAGTGGTCTTGCACAAACTGGTTGGAAACCATATTTGAAAATGAGAGTAATTAAATAGCAAACCTACATATGCAACTAATAGTAGTAAAATGCAACAAAAAAACATTCCAGGCCCAAAAAAAACACTCACTATAGGCAGCAACTTCTTTGTTCGCAACAGTTGCAGCTGCAATACAACTCTTTTCTTTTTGTTCTGCCGTTTTATTTGTCGTCTGACTACTTGGTGAGAGATCAAATTTTCCAGTAAAATGATTAAATATAGCGCCTAAAGACGATCCATTAGTAACACCTGAAACAAAATTACAAAAAGCAAGTAAAAACTAAAAAAAACCTAACGTGGTCAAAATTTAAATATATTTCGAACGAAGAATCAACTCTCTAAACACAGCGGGACAAATTCCACCTTAGATGCTTCCAGAATGCCCGGTGTAATTAAAAACCTCGGTAGGTTTGAATTGTAGGAAACGACATATCCTGACAAGTAAGTGTAATATTTCTTGCTAAAATAGTGTGCTTCCAAAGAACAACTTTCATGGTGGCAAACATGCTTCATCAAACCTTGTAGGACAGAGATTTAGAACCCGGCTAGTAAGATCCACCGGTTTTAAAATTCCTAATTGATACCATAGCTGTCAAAAATCATTAGGGGAAACACAGAGAAGAAGCAAAAACATAAACAGGTGACAATCTAAAGTATAAAACACTACACTCATTCTTTGAAAGGGAATCTGAAACCATAAAATACCTTGAATGTGGCTAACGGTCGATTCCAAAGTAGTAACATCAAAACCATCTATACAGGGCGTCCCAGTTGACAGATCATAACACCCGCCATGGCTGCAATCTCACTCTCAGTGTGACTACCACGCCAAGATAATAAGTTTTGCCATAAAACAAGCATAAGAAATAATTTGAAAAGGAAACTTATAAATAGCCGTAGTGCAACAAATGAGAAACATCCCCAACCTTGAGTTTTGACGCTGTTTGTACCCGCATTCTCGATTGGCAGGTACCCCGTGACTAAAGAAGTTGAACCCTGTAAAACCGAAAACTCTAAAATAAAGATGCATTGAATAACACCAAAAAGGACTCCAGCAACCACTGACATAAAAATTGTCTCGAGGATCATAAAATGTATGTATAAATATGTTAGTCAAGCAGTAACCCAAAAAGGACTATGTTGGATGGATGCTCGCATATGTTCCAAGGCAAATCAATCAGAAAAGCATCATTATGATTGAGCTAACCATTATCCTCTTACCACTGTTTAGGCGATTCAATGAACTTGTATATTTGGACGGAGCTAATAGTATTATGGTCTTTAACCTTTCATGTTTGAGAAAATTAAAGATATTTTTTTAAACTTCCTATAGTAAGACGATATTGACTATCAGACCCAGTACAACACCTAATTGACGTATCAAGTTTATAACGTTCAGTTCTTTCTACACTTTCTTCCAGCTGAATTTTATCTATTATTTGTACATAATAGATGTGAAAAAAATTATGTTTCCATACCTGAAAAAACACAGCAAAGCCCTAAGCCTTTCTCAATTAGCTCCTAAATTGATGTTTGCAATAGCTGCCTCTTTGGCTCATCTGCTTTCTAAAAACAAAACTGAAAACACCTGCATTAAAACATGGTGAGAACGTTATCTAGATACAACCATGTAATCTGACTCAGTGCATCACATAATTCGCTCTGCTCGTTCCCACTATCGTCTTCCCACTTTTGCCTTTCTGGTTCGGGAAATGTCTCAAAAATATTCACCTGCCAGAGCTTTTGCATGGAAAGCCGTATACTTTTTTTTGAATGCTCAGAAGTAGAGCATCGAGAAACAATCACGTCATCGCCATGGCTGCAACTCTAGGAAGTTGCCACGCCAAGATGCAAAGCGCTTCATCTCTAGTCCTTCTTACCGATGAACTCATTATTGTCTTTTATAAAACAGTATTAATACGAAGCTCTGAAACGGCATGAAATCCTGCCGTTTCAAAAGGGGTTTAGGAAAACAGTAAAGTGTGAGACACTCCCAAACGGCAAACAAACCATAAGCCAAGCGCATTGTATAACAAAAACAATCAGCGGGCATTATAAGCATAAGCAAGTCGCGATGTAAACGCAGCCCACGACTGCAAATTTAGCAGTTTACCTCATTGTGGGTACACCCGCAAAAGGCAGTCTACGACTACAAAGAACTGCTCCATAAATTCATAAGCCGAAAAAACCTCATACTGCGTTAGGCTAAAACGCCCGCAGTGCATATGAAGTAATTTTTTTCCCAGAGTTTTTCAACAAAACTCTATCTTGATTCAGTTTCACATGGCTGAATATTGTATGCAACACACCACTTAAAGCGCTCATCGTCACACACCGATCAACAACGCCACACACCATAAACGGCGGCAACGAATAGATCGGTGGCATCGAAGAGACAACAATAATGTTACCAACCAAAATCCGGTAGCTAAGCAGAAGTGCAACGCCCTTGTGACATCCCTTATTTGCCCCGCACAAATGGGACCCTCCCCTTTATGACCCCCCCCCCATTTTTTCTTTTATATTTTTTACCCCCCCCCCCCCCCACCCCCCCCTCTTCAGCTGCAATGCATAGGATATATCTAAAACATTTCATGTTCGAATACCCAAATGCTGTACATTTCACCATTCGACTCTTGCCAAGCGCCGACATGGTAATGTACCTGTAACACAATTAAATAGTTATTAGCTAAGTACAAATACGGAGGTGTTTAACTTGCATTCTGAAAGCAATGGTTGCAATTTGAGGAATCATCAGTTGGTACGGAAGTTCAAACAACCCTTTTTTTTTGCTTATTGAGCTTATCAAATTGAGTTCACCAACTAAGAACCCAATAACAGCTAACTGTGTCCTCATTATAAGCCCAAAAAAGTAACCTTATCAGCTTTAGAGAAACTAAATAAGCTTATACGAACACCATTTAAAGTGGTAAAAACATAATACAAAGCTGTTAAAAGCAAGAAAAAACACATAGAGATTAGTTGTCACACGTGCAATAGTAACCGTATGCTGGATCTAAAGTAAGTATTAACTATAACCTTGTCATTCCAAAAACTACTGCTGCAATTACTCACTCCTAGTGTTGTCACAATTAGGTCTATAGTCGTCATTCCAACCTAGTTAGGTTCAGCTTGGCTAACATCAGAAAAACATCTAAACGTGTGCGAGTGACAAAACTCCTCGTTCTAATGTCCTAATGTCCATGTATAAATTTATAATCAATTCCCTAATGTCGTCTATCTATAAACAAATGTGACAAAACATTCGCAAACGGTAAAAAACTTTTCACTTGTTTTTTTATTTCACTCTTACCGCATTTCACATTTTCATAGTTCTACTTCTAATCCATATTATACTCACCTTAATTCCAGCTTAAAAACGTTTATTATTACAATCATGCAACACCAATAGAATAAACATTGTGCCTATATAAAATCAACATTCCGACCCTTAACCATATTGAGCACGCACGCCCACACACACAAATTACCCTTTACTACAAAAACTACGCCTCAACCTCGTTTATATCAGATACAATTCAAAGTCATTTAACCAACATCCTTAATATCTTTATCAAGGTATTTGTTTAAGCTTATTTAGCGTATGGGCTTATTGAGCTTTTAAAAAGCTAATAAGCTCACAATTTTGGGCTTATGAGCTTATCTCGATTATAGCTTATCAAAGTTCATAAGCTCAAACTGATATGCTCATAATGCAATTTTTCCACATGAACAGGTTATTCTAATCTTGTATTTTCTTGGGCCTATAAACGTCATCAACAAATGTATTTTTTTCTCAATTATACTAAACCAACAACACCCAAGCTCTAATTATAAACACCTAACTAATCAATAACTAATCTCATCAAAAAAACAAAAATTAAATGTTTAACTAATTTATGCATTATAAAAAAAGAACCCATATAACAAAACATTCATAACAAATGAATCTAATTAAAAAAAAGAGAAAAAAACTTACAGTTTCATTAAGATCTTCAGCATACAAATCTTGAAGAATATCAAGAAAATTATGTAGAAGCAAAGCATCATATTCAATCCACAACCATGACCACCACTGCAATCGAACGAAACCCTGAAAACCTCCAATTACAAAAGCAAAGAGAGAGCGAGAGAGATAAAGAGGGTCGGTGAGACCGAGATGTGGATTTAGATTAACAATCGCAGGCTGGATTTTTTAGAGAGAGAAGCATGATTACTGTGTGTGTGAGATGTGTATCTGTGTGTGTGAGATGTGTGTATCTATGTGAAGGAGATGAGGGAGAAGTGGACACGTAGCAATGCTACGTGTTTTGATGAAAACACGAGACAAAATCAAAAACACGGGTCGGGTCGGACCAAATGCATTTAATGAAGTGCCTCGGGATGAAAATCATGCTCTTTAGTATAAAGGTACAATAGCTACAATCAAGTTTGTTTTGTAAAATAAGTTGATAACATAAATTTATTTATGATTACAAAATGTAACATGGTGTTAAAGACTAAACGCGAACCATGCCTTTTAAAAAGAGCGTTGAATGCTTCTTGCCAGAAAAAACTTTCAATTCTAAACGTTGATATCGCTAAAAAAATGCGATATTTCCTTCATTTGAAAGATGCTAGGTTCCTAAAATGGGGTGTGACTATCACATTAAAATGTGTGACGTCCTGCTCCAAATACATGTTAAATGCAAACAATTTTAAAATAGCCACACGAACGGCGAATCTAATGAAAAGAAAGGTTTTTTATTATTTGAGTATGTATAAGGATAAGTTTAAACCACATGAATAAGTCAGTCAAAAGTAAGAAACCATAATTACTAAAAGAACCCCTTAATTAAAAAAGGTTAAAAACAACCATGTTAATTATATGTTACCAAATTAATTAATATTGGCCATGATATATACTGCGAGTGATTATTCTCAACTTGACAAAGGTGGTTTTGATGTCCCATAGCATGTGATTGAAGATGATGTCCCTCATTCATCATAGGGACCATACAATACAATACAAATTACAAACTGCAATTCCATAAATGGTGGGTCATGTGTTGTTCCCCCATTCATATTAATCTTGTTAGAATTTCGAGATGTTTGCGAGTGGGTAATAATCAAACTATCCTGATATATTCTTTGAATCGTGTTGAGATCACTTTCAAATTGAAGTATTTCGACCCTATATGTCTCGGGTTATACGAAATCCTCAATTGGATAATTCAGAGAAAAACACTTTGTCTCTAAGGCACGAGAGATCAAAGCAATACACAGAAAGTTGTTATGTATGTTCTGTCTTCAAGAGATCAAACTGTATTATATAACATAACCGAAAATCAGTTAATTTCGGTTATATAACATAACCCCGCAAGGGGGCGCAACCCCCTTGACCACTGCACTTATTTTGGCGACATCTAGCTTATAACTTAACTTGACTAAGCCCTTGATCTCAAGTAAATCACAATTACATAAAATATATTGATGACACTAAAATCACCAACAAATCTGATCCCGGTGACCTCGTTATACCCTATCCGTACCCAAATTAGATTTTCAATTGAATAATTGTTAATTTCCTTTATTTAATGTGTGGCAAAAGGACGATTAATTTAGAAAAAAGAATAAGAGGAGCCTAAAATTCACATGAGAAACAATAGCCGTTATTATGTTTGGAAACATATTTGAGCATGCAAGTATGCAACTGTACAATTAGGATGACAAAATCATGACACGCCAATACTCGAAAAGCCCAGAACAATTCTAAAAACAGGGTCTTACTTTTTACTATTTTTTACTGTAGGTCTTCGAGAGAGAGATTTAATTCTGACGAAGACCCATTTGGTTTTCCGTAGTTGTTAAACACCAAGAAAAGAATTAATGAAAAATGTAGCGATTAAAATAGCTTTAGTTTACCAATGTTGTCGAGCTTTAGAAGACGCCTAGGGGAAGGGCAGAAAGTGAGCAAATGGAGGAGCTATCTAATATGGTGAGTTATGTTACATTTTCTGGAGGTACCGGTCTTTGGTTGGTGATGGAGAGTTCTCGGTAGCGTTGGCTAGGAAGCACATAGACGAGATGGAGTGAGTTAGTTCCTATCAAAGTGAATATATTTGGCTTGGAGAATAGCGCTGAATAAGCTCCCGTCTACGTTCAATATGTCGTTATGAGGGTTTGAAATTCCCTCTATAGAGTGTTCGGTTTGTCTCGTGGGGGTTGAAACCACAAACCATTTGTTCTTATTCTTGTTCGACCGCTACTGATATTATCATTTGGATTTCAGTGTGGTGGGGGCTTCTGATTATTGTGCTCTCCTCATTCCTAGACTGACAAAGGTGGTTTGGGTTGAAGATTAGGCGAGCGGTGAAGTTTATATTGAATCCACGTTTTTCGTCTCATGGTGGATTATATGGAGTTTCCAAAACAAACTTATTTTCACGTCCAAGGTGCTTTCGAAGGCGTCTTTATGTGATCTAATTGTTCACTACTCTTTTGTCGGGTTTTTTGTAAGACCGAACAAGACCGGACCGAACACCGAAAATAAAGAAAATGATAGACCGAGGACCGGACCGAAATAGGTTTGGGCCGGTTTCTCGGTTCGGTCCGGTCCGCGGTCCATTTTGCTCATCCCTACTCCTTTGTAAGGTGTAACGCTAAAGCTAGAAGAAGTCTAAATTGGGTTAGTTGACTTAAAGGCCCTTTATATGCTCTTTTGTAATTTTGTTTGAAATTTTAGCTCCTTGCTAAACTCTTTAATAAAATCACCGTTAAAAAAAACTTCCATTAAAGTGAAAATGATACAATCGACATAGTGTCACCCAGATAACTGATAACTGACAATACAACCTAAAAATAAACTAAATACAAGAATAACTCAAATTTCATTATGTACAACAATATACTCGATCTCGTTTGAGCAAAATATCAATGAGTATAGGAATGGCAATGAGACGGGGCAACCATCTTCATCCTTAAACCCGATTAAAAAATCGTCCCCAAACCCGCCTCCCCATTAGGAAGCTTATTGGAGCGTTCCCCAAACCCTACCCATTCTCCATTATGGATCTTATCAAGTAGTTTTCTTTGGACGCGATGCTCTACCAAACTTCTAATGTTCCCCATTTATTATTATTTTTACACTGTTAACCATTTGAATTTATGCAAAGATAAAAACAAGCGAAAGTTAGAAAATTATATTTTTAGTATGTAAATACCAACACAATATTTTTATATATATAGATATATGCATATATATGTTTCAGACTTTCAGGGTGGGCGGGGTTGTTATGCCTCGTCCCCGCCCCAAACTCAATAAGAATCTTTGTTTAGGACCTGAGTATTAGAGGATATATGTTAGTGTTAGTCAAAGTAATTTATGTTAGTCAAAGTTGTTAGTCAAAGTAATTAATGTTAGTCAAAGTTATTTATGTAATAGGCCCAAGCCCGGTTTGTGGGTTTAGGGTATTAGGGTTTTCACCATTATAAATAATGATCATTAGTAAAATTATACTTACGGGGTTTACATTGTCTAACATGGTATCAGAGCGGGTCTGATTCTCAGACCTAGATGGCTAAGTTGAGTCGCCTCCATTAAATCATCCCGTCAAACCATTCACCTCCCTCTCGTCAATAAAACCAAAGATCAAAAAAAAAAAATTGGACACGATGAAAACCACAGATCTACCTTACTATTCTTTATCTTTTTGTTGTTTGCCATTAAAATCATATCCACAAGTGGCTCATCAACAAAATAGCAAAATATCAGTATTGATTCATTAATTGGTCTATAGGACTACTACTGATTGTCTTTAGTAGATGATGGACATGAAGGATTTGTTTGAAACGAAAGCTAAGGGAATAAGTGATGGGAAAGCTAAAGAGAAGATTTTGTGTTCTGTCATTGGTGGTTTTGGTGTTGACTCTGGCATCTTCATTACGTTATTTAATTTTATTTTTATGTCGAATCGAGGGTATTAATTCCCGAGACGACTTTTGTTGGTGTCGAATCTAGGGTTCTTATTCCCGAGATGACTTTTGTTGGTGTCGAATCTAGGGTTCTTATTCCCGAGACGACTGTTTGGGATACTTTGGTTATCCGTAAACAAAAATTAGAATAGGGGATACTTTGGGTTATCCCGTTTTATTTTGGTTTATTGTTTTATTTTGCTTTCTTAATTTTCTTCTTCAGTCCGAGTTTCGGATTTCGCGCTCGGACGGCAGGGGAGTATTAGAGGCTATATGTTCGTGTTGGTCAAGTAATATATGTTAGTCAAAGTAATAATGTTTAGTCAAAGTTTTTATTGTATAGGCCCAAGTCTCGGTTTGTGGGTTTTTGGGTATTAGGGTTTTACAATTAAAATAATGGTCATTAATAAAATTATACCTACGGGGTTTACATTGTCTACACTGAGACCCGCCCCGTTCCAAAAAGTTTGAGTTTCGGTTTTCCTTATCGGGTTTTGGTTTTTTTTTTTCCATCACATATACCCAAGAGTTAATTTACTTCGAGTAATAAAAGATTTCCGTACAATTATTTATGCTATGAGACTTAAGCGGATGGGGACGTTATTGAGGTTGCAGTCTACAATCTACAACGTATTCAGTATTCACTCCTTTCAAGTTTCATTCAGTTTTCATGACTTCATTACTATATATATCTACTATTTAGATTTCATGGCCCAATTGACATATAAAATCATGAAAAAGTCCAAGGGGGTTTAAATACACAAAACCTAACATTGCAGCAGGTCGAATTGAATACACACACATATTTATACTTCCCAACTGTTTTCTATTTATCAAACAAAAGGTATATTAACTTCGAAATGAATAAAAACTTTGTTTAAAACAACATCACTACAAAGAAATTAAGGGTATATTTGTGTGCTTAATGAATTAGTATGATAGTAATAGTTAAATAGTTCACACAATAGTACTACTCATTTGTTCTTTACAGAGATATTTTCGGACATGGTCATTGCACAATGTAAACACTAGTATAATAAAGAAATGGAGAAATGATTGATGTGTAGAGTGATGTATATGTGTGTGATAAATATATGGCGTGGTATGCATGGGCAGAGGCTTTAACGAACCAGATCGAGTAACAGGACTACAAAAGTAAAAGGACATTAGAAAGAGGAGGACAACCTTATATTGGTAAAATTTTATCTTCTGGGTTCATCCTCAGGGGACCATTCGAATGTTGTAGTCTTGCTGTGGCTTTTCTTGATAATGTTATTCATGTACTGTCTCACATATCTGTCGTTGATCTCAAACATGAAATTTATTCCCCTTATCTATCAATTTCAAAACATTAAGATGTTATCAGTTAAATCACAAATGTAAGGGTCAAAAGCAAACTATACATGTTAATGATGTCATTAGCAATATAAATCTTAGTGAAAATGAGCACAGCTCCTCCCCATATATAGAAGTATATTTTCATTTTTTACAACTAAAAACTTCTATGCTATTACTTATGTCACATAGAGAGAATTTCTCTTTAGGATTGTAAAACTAAGATTAATTTCTCTATCAGAAAGATACAAAGTAACACTAACCTATTTGCATATTACTCAGTTACATATAGATTGGAGGTGTTGATTCGGGTCAACAAATTTCTATATTTTTTTAATGGTGTTGAACGTATCCCACAAATGGTCAAACAATTTCGTTAAAGCCTTTGTTTAGTTTAATGAAAGAGTGGTAGAACTTGTATGTACTCGGTGCAAGTTTATTACCATTTTGGTATGAAAAGTTCGTTCTTTCACCAAAGTTTTCAGATGGGATATAATCAATATTAATGTTGAAAGTAGTGCGTTCAACTCCAAATGTGAACCGTTGACTTTTTAGTTTAAAGGAGGGAGTATTGGTTAATTCAAGTTATCAAGTATATAGCCAATGAGGTTCTTCCAGCTAACAATGGAAGTTAATGTATTTGAAGACATAGGCACTGTCCATGATAAGCATGAATAATTACCTCAATTAAACTACTTGAACCGAGTGCAACCACCTGCCCAGGAGCAACTGAGTTGCCATTCATGGAGATTGAACTCTTCCCAATATTTCCAAGTGTGAATGTCCCATCAACATCCATCTTTATAGTAGCCTGGTTAGACAAACAACTTGATATTTATAACAGAATATAGATTAACATGTAGTATTAAACAGATAAATATGGTGATCGCATATACTATTAAGCAAGGGAATTACATACGTAATCAGGTGAAGAAACATGCATATGTAAACAACCGTGCTAATGATTTTTCTAGCAAAACTATCTTACCCCTGCAATTTCATGCTTGGGTATATAAAGTCAAAAAAAACCACCAAAATTTACGAGGTGAAACAATGGATCACCAGGTGAGTGGTAGAATGTCGAAAGCATTAGACAACTCCACCTAGAAACAGAGATCACCACATACTGCAATCAAAATAATTTTGGTACCGTTATAGAAAACATGCTTTTTCCATCTCCTAGGTATTAGGAGTTTTCAATATACTGTATATTAGATATATTTTAACTATAAGCTGTCCGTTAGGGTATATTGTTTAGGGATAATATTGTATATATTGGTAATTACCTCACTATGTCAATATATGGCAAGATATTTCTTTTAAACATTCAAAGAAAATATACTTGAATATGAAACCGAATAATATATGGTAAGATCTACCAGATACAATTGGAAAGAGTATGTAAATGTAATCTATTATAGGACACGGCATACTTGTTTCTATAATACATACCAAGGTTTCAGTTATTGACATATTGGAGGACTAAACACACCATGTTGTTGCAGATATATACTGTATACATGTGTGATAGGTCCCTTTGTTGGACAACATAGATCCTTAAATGGTTCTTTAGAGATACTCACCTGCCGCCTAGAGATCATGTTGGCGCGGCCTTCTTTTCGTAGATCAATATCAACATCAGTGTCAGCAGTTGATCTTCCAATTGTAACCTGGAACACAAATTTCAAGGTTTAACATTATCCTCAAAATAGTTGATCAAGCAGCAAAACGGGACCTCAGTATTATCATATTCCAGTTTCTACGTGCAGAGTTTATTTGAGTCGTAACGTGTGCATGTGGATACAAGAAAAAAAAACTTCCATTCAATGGTCAAAAGATGAAGTCAATACTGTGAAGCAATTATCGCCATCTTACTTAACAATATACTGATTAACCATGTTAGCTCAAGTGTTTCGTACAAAGATCAAGAGCTTTGTAGCATAGTTGAGGAAACAAATGTACCTCGGTTTTCTTGATATAGTAATCAAACTGACGGCTGTAGAAGATCGCTAAAGCCCCTAAAGATGACATGGCTCTTTGCAATGAAGAACGAGCAGTCTGTTGCGGCCTAGTGATCGTCCTATTCGAGTGGTTATAGTGATGCCTTGCAACTGCACACAGACAAAATAGCAAAATGTAGTCAATTAACTAGGAGGTGTACACCCTAGACGCACATATATCCAGTCTACAAACCCAAAGTCTTCTTGTATTAGCTTTTTAATCTGTCAAAATTTATATCATTAACAAGGAATTATTGGAAACTAAGTTAGCCATAAGTAGGCTCCAAAAAGGAAAAACGCCAAAATCAGCAGCTAATTATGACTGAAGTTCTCATCAGAATTAACATCAAGTGTACAAAGCTAATAGCTCTCGTTGAATAGAAGTGCATGATGCCCTGATGAGGTATACGGGTAATAATAAAATAAGGATGTCTACAAAATGCTTATCATAGGTCGTACAGCATACCAGCCTACCAGGTCTATTACCTTCACTGGTAATACATGAATCCTGTGAATATTCCAAGCCGATTCCATGTATCTGAATTAACACATCAACTATTAGAAGAAGAAACGTTGTCTCAAAAGGAGGTGTAAACATAATAAAGGATTGTAAAGTTTACCAGAGCTTCAATATCAGAAAAGCAAGGTAGGTCACCATCACTATCAGCGTTGTTATGGTCTGATACAGAAGAATCATCCATTGATTCTGGATCGATCATTTTCGGAGATCCAACTTTTGTCTGAAAGAGTACATAAAGTAATACATGAGGAAAAGTTATCTCAAATGGAGGTGTAAACATAAACAAGGATTGTAAAGTCTACCAAAGCTTCAGTGCCAGAAAAGCAAGGTAGGTCACCATCACTATCAGCGCTGATATGATCTGATATAGAAGAATCATCCATTGATTCTGGATCGATCATTTTCGGAGATCCAACTTTTGTCTGAAAGAGTACATAAAGTAATACATGAGGAAAACTAATCTCAAATGGAGGTGTAAGCATAAACAAGGATTGTAAAGTCTACCAAAGCTTCAGTGTCAGAAAAGCAAGGTAGGTCACCATCACTATCAGCGCTGTTATGATCTGATATAGAAGAATTATCCATTGATTCTGGATCGATCATTTTAAGAGATCCAACTTTTGTCTGTAATGATACTTCACTGTCTGTTTCAGAGTCATCTAAACCCTGTTTCCATTTAACAAAAGGTTTCACTTTTCAGAGACAAATTTCATCTGTCCACATAACTCAATATCAAATATTGCCATAATACCAAATTAATTAATGTGACAAGTTATAAAGTTAATAAATTGTCAGATTTTCAAAGGCGAGTATATGCTGGTAAAAAGAATCGAAAACTATATCAACCAAATTTAAATTTACTAACATCTTCTGTGAACCCTCTGTCCCCAATAAGCACTGAGTTTGTAAATATATATTGGGGTTTCCCAGGATCTCTAATCTCATCACACTGTCCAGAAAGTGGATCCAAACATTTGGTATCAGACGATTCGGATTTTAATATGTGGCCAATGAGTGGATGTGTGAAATCAAACTCAGAACACGAATCTAGACAAACTATCTGTGACTGAGTAAAAGATAGTGCAGGGACTTTTGATGCACTAGATTCCTGTTCATCGTCATTTTCATCCTCAGAGGAGGATGATGGGTCGATAGAATCTGTAGCAATCGAGGTTATAGAAAGATCAAATGAAATAGATGGGTGAATCTGCAAGATGATCTCATCGTTACATGGTATTTCTGGGTCTTCTATACTCAATCTGCAAATCCCTTCACTAAGCTGAGGTAGTTCAGTGTCTTCTATATTTGATCTGCAATTAACGCCCCCTTCACTAAGTTGAGGTATTTTGGTGTCTTCTATATTCAATCTGCAACTAATGCCCCATTCGCCAAACTGAGGTATTTCGGTGTCTTCTATATTTGATCTGCAACTAACGCCCCCTTCACTTAGTTGAAGTATTTCGGTGTCTTCTATATTTAATCTAATGACCCATTCGCCAAGCTGAGGTATTTCGGTGTCTTCTATATTTAATCTGCAACTAATGTCCCCTTTACTAAACTCAGGTATTTCGGTGTCTTCTATATCTAATCTGCAACTAACGCCCCATTCGCCAAGCTGAGGTATTTCGGTGTCTTCTATATTTAATCTGCAACTAATGTCCCCTTCGCTAAGCTGAGGTATTTCGGCGTCTTCTATATTTAATCTGCAACTAATGTCCCCTTCGCTAAGCTGAGGTATCGGTGGTCTTTCGTAAATTTAATCTGCAACTAATTCCACCTTCGCTAAGCTGAGGTATTTCGGTTGTCTTCAATATTAAATCTGCCAACTAATGTCCCCTTCGCTAAAACAAAAAAAAAAAATAGATAATAAAAAAGATAAAATTATAATAAGCTGGCAGTATATTTCTGGTCTTCTGTATTTAAACTGCAAATAATGTTCCCTTCACTAAGCTCAGGAGAGTCAGGATGAGACGACGAAACATCAGCCTGCCAGTGACAAACACCCTGCTGATCAACATGTAAGGTCGAATCTTCTGAGACATACTCAGGAGAATCCAGCAACTGTGATATAGGGATATCATCCATTGCTGATATTGAAACTACATTCACGTAAAGAGAATCCTTATTTGAGAAGTTCAAAAGTGAATCTGGAAGATTTTCCATATTCCACTCTCTACACAGCACTAGAATAGAATAAAATCAGTCCCATCAGGTCATCTCCCAAAAAGGACACACCGACCGGAAGCCTCAACACCTGACGTAATTATCTCTTGCTGGTAATCACCAGTCCTCAGCAGTGCTAATGTTATCTTCAATGACCGTAACTTTTCAGCGCTGCCATCTGAAACCAGGAAGGTTGAACATTAGCTTTCCACCAAATTCCGAACAAAGAATAAGTTGTTTTCCTCGTTTCTTGTAGCATAGAGTTCAGCAATGGTTTGCGCCTGAAACTCAGAAGCTTTGAGAATATTACCCAATGGGAGGCGGTGTTCTTGATGGGCCTAGTGTCCCTCATTACACATTGCATTTACCAGAGTCCACGATTATGCCTGTGGAGTTCATCTTGCCGATTTAGGTACTCGGTCAGATAAACTCATCTTTAGCGAAGTCTGGACAATTTCGTTTTGTTTGCATAATACATCTTCTCCCATGGTTCTATTATAATCACAGATTTTCCGATCGTAGTATGGCATCCTTCTGCATGAACTGCACAGAGCTGATTTAAATCGAAAACATCGAGATAGTTGCAACACTCCCAAAACTCCCTATAGTCCCTCTGGAAAATCCTGACGCTTGTCTGAAAGTGTCTGTTTTCTCAAAACCCAAATTGTTGCGTGACACAGGCTTACCCCGTCATGTCATATTCATTACAACCCGAATCCTCGCATCAAGTGTAAGAAACATCTTGAAACTTACCTCCATCGACTACCTTGTGACTATTTTATTTGCATTTCTCAGAGAAACCTACACCCTGGAGAGCTAAAAAAGGGTATATTTTAGTCTTTTTTCTCATGGCAAAATTATCGTCTGAAGATGCTCCCAGTGTACCCCCATTATTCTCTATTAGGGTAATTTTTCATTTCCTTCCACATCATCTACACTACTAATTGTTGACAGAGGATTTAAACTAGATGGTTCAACCTTATCCATGCGAGCTGAAGCTTGTGGCCAGAAAACAACAGGGATCATAACGAAAGAACGCCACTGTCGAGTAATGTTAGTGGTAAAGTAAAACGCGCGAGAAAATTTTACTGCCCCTTTAGCTAGTGCGTCGAGAGAATCTCCAGCCTGTGAAACCAGGCATGCTTATGAAATAAAACACATGATACTAGACTAGAAGATTATAACACAGAATGGAATTCTAAAAGTAATATGTGTCAGGCTAGAACCCACAAAGTTACGACAAAGACTCTTTTTCTGTGATTCTTCCCATTAACTATATTTCGTCATTTCTTCAGGTATTAAGGAACATATAGTCACCCATATTATAAGATCACGATCTAAATAGAAAGTCTTAAGTAAATATTATTATGCACAATTTTTCACCTGTCCAGCAATCTGCTTCCCTTGACATGTACAAAAAAGGTGCGTACTAAATGCAAAAAAATTAACTTTGCACCCTTGTGTTCTCTGTTTAAACAGTTACCAATCTGGCGAAAGATAAGTGATGACCGTAACAACAGGCCTTAGGCAAGGACAATTTCACTATTCTATTTTTGTGGAGTTCAGTATGCCTGGTACCACGGAAACCCTAGTCACATCTACACTAATTTGTGTGGATGTTCAATCATAAACGAATAATAATTCACGTTAAAGCAAAAAACTAATTTGGAAACAAATATGTCTTACAAGAGATTCCTCGACGTCAAACAAATACGCAGAAAGTCCGAAACGACATATGACGTAGTATAGAGATGTACAACGCACCTAACTCCTACTCAAAAACTTAATCAACAATAAGGATATCCCCATAAGGTCACAAAACATAAATACAAGAATGACCACACAAGTTCCATTTTCAAGTTTTTAAAAAAGTCTCAAAAATAATTGATCAAAGCATGTTTTCTACTATTTTGATTTTCCTTGGAAAAATTTCTGTAAAGACCATTATTATTTTACAACTAAACGCAACATTAAAAGAAAGAAAGGAAATGGAAGAAGTAGGTGTAAAACTTTCTTCCAAAAAAGAAGGAAAACAAAATTGCAAAGAAAGTTTTTGCTATTCCCCTGCAGTATCTTCCTACATATCCTCCTACCCACGCAATAATATTATATGTTTTTTCTCCACTTATTATCTCTATGCATCTAAACCGTTCATTCTGACACTTGTCCGTAACGCATAGTATGAGTGTAAAGATAGGAAAAAAGTTACAGACAATCTAAACTCACACTTGTCGGTAACGCAGTTACAGGTAGTGTGATTCCCCTAAGTATTTCCACTAAAGTCTAACAAAAACATCGAGATTTGACCGTAACGCATTTACAGGTAGTATGATTTTTAGATGTCCGTAACTTTTTTCAATCTCCTACACTAACATGGATGAGTTTTCCGTGCCAGACCCCTACAAACACCTAGAGAGGTTTTGAAACATTGTGTGAGGAAACCAATGACCTTTCTCTAAACTCAATAAGTGATATAAGTCTACAAATTTCATTATAAATACAATTAAAAAGCGATAATCGAATGCATGTTATAACAGAAACGGAACTTGACTACCTCGATTGAATCGACGAAGAAGTAAACCCTAAGTTCGTATCAAATTACGAATTTCATGTCAAGCAGCTGAGAGTGGACACAATTCAGTGTGTGAAATAAACCTGGTAATAATATAATTAAATGCTACTCTCAAAATTATTGTCCCAAGTACGTCCCATAATTATTGTCCATTACTAAAAATATTACTCCTAAATAAGTACACATTAATTAATTGTCAAATGGTAAAATCGTCTTTATTAAAAATTGACTATATTATCTTTATTAAAAATTGATATTTACAAAGCTAAAAGCACACATTAATTAATTGTCAAATGGTAAAATCGTCTTTTGTTTAACTTTCGTAGAAAACAAAGCAGTAATTAATGCATTTTCTTAAACTGTGTATTTCTTGTCCGTGGACAATAATTTTGGGACGGAGGGAGTATATTATAAGATGTTAGGTTGAGTTCGGTACACGGTTCGATTTGGGTCGGTTTTTACATCAAATCGAAATAGAACCGAAATATTTGGGTTTTATAAAATTCAAAATCGAAACCGGTCGGTTTTTCTCGGTTCGATTTTTTATCGGTTTCGGTTTAATTTTCAGTAATTTCAGTTTGAAACCATTTTGGGCATGACTAATTTGTACCAACAACCTTGTTTTACATAGGAAAAAGGTTATTTTTCTTTATTTTTTTTACTATAAGCCTAATAATGTTATCCGAAGAATTGTATTAGAAATTGGACTCCAAACATGGGGCAATGACTTTGAAAATCTTTTTTCTTCAACTTTATCTTAATTATTTCTTCTTATTTATAATGATACTCAATGCAAAATATATGAATGGAAAGATTTCGAATGTATTTTTTTTTCATTGGTATGAAATTTTCATGTAAGCTTATATAACCTAAAGAAAAATATTTACGGTCAAAGTTTATGAAAAAAAGAATTCAAAAAGTCAAAAATGGACACTTAAAATAGGGAGGAGGGAAGTATTAGAAATTGACTCACTCCTAACATGGGGGCAAATGATATCTACAAGAATTGATAAAAGCCCGAAGCGAAGAAAAAATGGATTTTTAGGAAACATAAAATATAGCAAAATGAAAGAGGCCAAAGCATTATGAATGAATGAAGATATTAGGAAAAGATGGGAAGAGTATTTTCATTCTCTTTTCAAACGATAGGATCCCGAAGGAAGCGGGGAAAGGAGAAAACCCTGAGCCATCACCTGCAAAGTCGTTTACTACTACTCAGTATTCGCCAAAGAGAATGTGGGTTTTGCATTACAAAAGAAGGGAAGGTCGATCCAGACCAAATACCCATATAAGCTTGGAAGTGCCTAGGAAATGTAGACAAAAATGGTTGACTTGCCTCTTCAACAAGATATTCTCAAACGCTAAGATGCTTGATAAATGGCGACTCATTGAAGTCATCCCCATTTACAAGAACAAGGGTGATGCACAAGTGTGTAGAAACTATAAAGGTATTAAGCTCCTTACCCACACTATAAAGCTCTAGGATAGAGTTATTGAGAGAAAATTGAGAAAGGGAGACGATGTTGTCAAAGAACCAATTTGGTTTTACGCCAGGAGGTCATCAATCGAGGCAATTCACATACTCAGAAAGTCTCATGGATAAGTATAAAGAAAGGCAAAGAGACCTGCATATGGCTTTCATAGACCTATAAAAGGCCTAAGATAGTGTTCCAATAAGATACTTAAGGGTTTATTGAGAGATATGTACGAGGAGGCGCGAAAACCCTCGTATAGGACCACAAAAGGAACATTAAACGTTTTTTCCCTGTTAACTGTGAGGACTATCACCAAGGATAGAAGCCATTTTCCTTTAACCTCTTCGCCTTGATTCTTGATGACACTATCACGAGGGATACGAAAAATGCATCCTTTGGTGCATGATACGCAAATTGTATAATTGTAATGTTGAAGAATCGACTGAAGGGTTAAAACATATAAACGTGAGCATTAAAGGGAAAGCACTAAAAGCCAATAGCCTTCCAGGCGACATGATCCTTTCAACCGGAATGAGTCTTTTATATATTTGGTGTTTTTTTCTTTTCTCTCTTTTTTGAACAATACATAGTAAACCTCGGTGTGATTTCACCGTCTTCACTATCATAATTTGTCCGGATAATGTTTTTCTTTGTAGCACTTCTTCTTCGGACATAATTCATAATCGTGAAAGTAGCGAAACTTACGAGCTTCATATTTTTCCTATTGCATTGTGCAATTTCCTGACCATTGCAGAGATATAAATTTTTTACTTTGACACAGGAAATACAAAACTTTACACGAAAGCAACTAGCAACATAGAGAAATAGGCTTAATCTACATGGAAGGCTAAGGTGCAAAGGTGTAACAAAACATATAATATGGTGTAGAAAAAGAAAGGAATTGCTCAACAGGTTGTTCTAGGGGATTTTACTCTAAAAATGAGAGTAATCAAGGGCTACACGGGACTTAACTAACCAGTGTGGTTAGTTATTTTATGACATGTAGGCTATTTGGTTTAATCCTAGAAATTTATCAGTTGAACATGTTCTTCTATCTAAATCCATAGTACTAATCATGGCGGTCTCGAGTGATATTGTCACACACCGCCAAGGTGGAAACGCGAGGCGTAAACAAGAATGGATATCATCACAACACATGGTGTCTATATAGAGAATACTAAAATGAATACTAAAGTAAAGCAAAGACACAAAGTGTCATAACAATACCCAAAACCTAATGGTGTCTTTATTAATGAGAAAGAGGTCTCGTCAATAAATGACATGCAAAACATAATCCAAACAATTCATGCAAACGCAATTATTCAAAACAGAAAGCATAAATAAACTCCAAGCATCCTACGGTCTCTTCTAGCCACTGCGCTCTATCTTAGCACCATTAAGCTCACCTGAAAATGATGCTTAAAACCGTCAACACAATGGTTGGTGAGAGTCATAGGTTTAAGACATACAAAACAAACCTTTAAATCTAATTACTGTGATAAATAAAACATAACATAGCAAGACATACAACGTACTATCATACAAGCTAACATGCAATCACATCAATCCACATTAAGACGTTCACGCTTAATCATCACAAACATAAAATCAAAACGTACAATAATGAGACGATCACGCTCACAATCCACAATCTACAGTAATGAGATGGTCACGCTCACTACTAACAATCCACTGCAATGAGACGGTCACAGTTACTACTAACAATCCATCAATGCCTTGAGACGGTCATGCTCAAGCACAACAATCCATATCATATTAGCAAGTAGCACATAACATACAATAGTCTCGTATAGCCCATGCCTCGTTTAAAACACATTATCACGATAACTAAAACATTTAAACTCATAGCATAATTTTCACCTCAAGAAAACATAGGAAAAGGGGCTATGAAACTCACCTGATGCTTAGCTTCCCAGACGATTTCAACAAAAGCTTCACAAACACTTCACGAATAATCTAAACAA
>BQNB010115230.1:0-21602 GCA_026074375.1 Tanacetum coccineum
GAAGAAGTGTCTAAGCTCGTAGAAGTGGACATCATGAGGAAAGTACACTACCACAACTGGCTCTAAAACCTAAGGTGCTAGTAAAAAAACATGACAATAGTTGGAAAATGTGTGTAGACTTCACTGACCTAGACAAGTCATGCCCAAAGGACTAGTACCTTCTCTCGGAGATCGACTGGAAAGTCGAGTCCCTCTACGGATACCCTTTTAAGTATTTTCTAGACGCTTATAAGGGGTACCATTAAATACAGATGGCGAAAGATAATGAAGAGAAAACAGGTTTCCAGACTAGCCAAGGGATATATTGCTATACAAAAATGTCATTCGGCCTAAAACCTCCCGAGCAACATACCAACGGCTGGTAGTCAAAGCATTTAAAAAGTAAATTGGCAGGAACTTTGTTGTATACAGGGGCGGAAGCACTTTGTGAGTAGGGGGCGGTGCCCTCCATAATTCACCAAAAAACATTGATTTTTAGTGTAAAATTAACCTTTTTTTTAAGTGCACCCCACCACAAAATCAAATTGCCCCCCATGTTAAAGGAAAATAGTGTAAAAACCATATATCTCCGTCTTCGTCTTTGTGTGCAAAACGACTTTTGTCAAGAAATTTTTTTTTACCCCCCGTCCTCTAAGTTCCTGGTTTCGCCACTGGATGTATATGTTGATGACTTAGTTATAAAAATTCATACTGAACGAGAGATCCCGAGGGATATCGAAGAGACCTTCCAAACTTTGAGAAAGATAAACATGAAATTAAATCCTAAGAAGTGCACCTTCGGTGCGAAAGAAGAAATGTTCTTGGGCAATGTTGTAAGCACGAAAGTAATTAAAGCATGACCGAAAAAGGCAGAAGCAGTCATGAAGCTCCAATCACCAAGAGCATTAAAGGAGGTACAAAGTTTAAATGGGAAATTGGCAAGTCTAAATAGATTCCTCTCAAATTATGTCGAAAAATCATTACCCTTCTTTAAAACCCTGAAAAGGTGTATAAAGAAGAGCGAATTTCAATGGACGTCAGAAGCAGAACAAGCATTTGGAAGCTGAACTGCCCATGTTAACCGCACCCAAGCCAAAAGAAGAACGGATCATGTATCTGTCTGTGACAAGAGAGGCGATCAGTGCAGTCCTACTAACAGAAAGAGATTCACAATAATTCCGATCTAATTTGTTAGTCGTGCAATGCAAAGCCTGAAAATCAATTACAGCTGAATGGAAAAATTCATACTGGCATTGTTGCATGCAACAAGGAGATTAAGAAGGTATTTCTAGGCACACCCGATGGTGTTCATCATGGACCAGTCAATCAAGCAAATCTTATCAAGGCCAGAGAATTCACGAAGAATGGCAAAATAGATCGTAGAGCTGGGAGAGCATGATATTAGCAATTGGCCAATAACATCAATCCGAGGCCAGGTCCTAACAGACTTCATAGCGAAAAGGCCATAAGAAGATCCTCCAACAATATGCATCTTGTAGAGGAAGAGGTCCCAGAACCGTAGACCTTGTTCACGGATGAATCCTCCTGCGTAGAGGGGTCCGGGGCCGGATTGATACTCACAAGCCCAGAAGGGATAGAATTCACTTATGCTCTGAGATTTAAATTTGAGGCATCCAACAACGAAGCCAAGTATGAAGCATTGATTGCTGGAATATAGATAACAGAACAAATAGGCATCAATAACCTATCAGCATAGGTAGACTCCCGCTTAGTAGTAAATCAAATATATGGATCATATATAGCTAAATAGAAAATCATGATCTAGTACTTGGAGAAAGTTAGGACACTCATTGACGGCTTCAAAGCGTTCTCGGTCGAGCAAGTCCCAAGAAGTGAAAACAAGAAGGCAGTCGTGCTAAGTAAGATTGCTTCAACCAGTTTTGCTCATCTAGCCAAGAATGTCTTGGTAGAAATACTAAAGGAAAAAATCCATTTGCGAAAAAGAAATCCTTGTCGTGGAAGAGGAAGAAGGGTACACCTGGATGACCCCACAGTTTGAATACCTCACGGAAGGAACTCTACCAGTAAAAGCAAAGAAAGCGAGAGCTGTAAAGATCAAGTCAAGACAATACTACGCTGTATAGGTGAGTGTCTTATACAGGATAACTGTTTCTAGGAACCTAGGCTCAGGTGTGTGATAACCACTCTCCAAGAATAATTATCGTAGGTCAAGAAGGAAAATTCAATGAGGTTAATGCAAACATGCATCGCCTTTTGACACCAAGGTATTTGTGGTTGCGCAAAAGCAATAGGTTATCCGAATATATAGTGTCATAACAATACAAATGGATGTAAAGATGCATAATATAAAAGCGCGTTTGAAGATTTCAAGTCCACGTAGTACCCAAGTATGCCCCTCAACAACGGCTTACCCCAATCAATTTCCCCACTGACCTTTATATAATTGATCGGCAATGATCATCTCGAGATCCTTCAAAAGCTAAGAAAGTGAATTGTTTCTCATTGTAGCTTTGATAATTCACCAAATCGATGGAAGCAAAAACATTATCACTACCTCCTTACATTCTAAATTTGTAGAAATTAATAATGTTAGCCAAGTTCAAGAATATTTGTTGGGATAATTTGTTCAAGTTAAGAAATTTGTTTGGGATAATATTGTTTGCCGGTTCGCCCTACCAGAAGAAATAGTGTCCGATAACAAAAAGCAATTCAAGGACAACCCTTTCAAAGACTGGTGTGAGAAGCTCAACATCAAATAAAGATTCGCTTTCGTAAACAATCTTTAAATGAATGGTTTAGTAGAAAGAGCAAACGTGAGTCTAGGAGAAGGAATAAAGGCAAGACTGGATAAAGGAAGCAAAAATTGAGTTGAAGAAGTCCCACATGTCCTATGGGTGCACCACACAATGATTAAGTCTAGCAACGGGGATACCCCATTCTCTTTGACTTATGGAACAGAAGCTCAGTAGAGATTTGAATGCCTTCCTTGTGGTGTACGAAAGTGGACCAAGTGCAAAACGATGAGTCTTTGCTACTCAATCTGGACATGCTGGAAGAGAAGAGGGAAAGAGCCGCGATCCGTGAAGGAAAAAGAAAAGCAAAAATGGAAAAAAATACTATAATGCTAAGGTTTGTAGCACATCTTTCAAGCCCGATGACTTCATGTATCGGAACAATGATGCAAGCCATGCAGAGGATACCAGAAAGCTTGGCCTAATATAGGAAGGACCCTATGAAGTAATTGAAGCACTTAGAAAAGGATCATACAAGCTAAGGAATGGAAGCAGAGATATCCTTCCCCAGACTTGGAATGTCCAGAACCTCAAAAAATGTTATATCTAGCTTTTACTTGTAAGCATCCCTCGCTTTTATGGTCGTGGTAAAAAACTACCAGCGGCGGGGATATTATTATCTACTAATTTAATTTCTCATATAGTGTCTTTATTATTATTATCAATGAACCATGTGGAGTCTGGCTAACGTCACAAATTTCTAAAATAACATACATTTTATTATTTGTCATTCACGGATTAGGTAAGATGTGCACCCACATTTTTATTTTGCATACATGAATGAGTATAGCCAATAATTAACTCTATATTGACAAATACAATATAAGGAGGAGAACCTAATAATTAACTCAAGTACATAAGCTGATTGCAAGCCCAATACAAGGGAGAGTAAGACATCATTAAAACTCGATGTAATTAAGACTATCACCGGAAACGTACAAACACGGTATTAAAAGATAGCAAAAAATAATAATTCATATTCAATATTCAATCACGGTTACATTGTATAATGTATGGCCATACATGGCATCATACAGATGAAACAAAAACTGAAATAGTTACAAGTGATGAAAACTGCAGTAAGAAGCTGATGCGGTCGTCGTAAGACTTCTACACGAAGTTTTACAACTCCCTAGGCAGAGTACCTAACCGTTGTAGTAGTAGTATAGGCAAGACTCGGGGGTTGTTATCGTTCTCTAGGGGAAATTTATTTAATTAAATATAATAATTTTATTAAACGCTGGAAGGCTTGATCACGGTCTAACAGAATTTTAAAGGTTGAGGGAAGATTCTTTTTGTGTTTTTATATTTTATGAAAGCATGTAAAATCATATATTGGAGAGGTGGTTGGTTTTAGCTATTAAACAAAATATTAAATAAGCTACAGGTGATAACAATATAATAATAGACTGTGTTTATTTAATCATGTATTACTCCCTAGATTGCTTCTCCTAGTGTTGTTTCTTTGTCACACTTGTGATGATCGATGAATTATTTCATAAGGTTCTGAACGAATTACACGCACCCGTCGTCAATTTAATATTCCTTTAAGGCAACGCACAAGTAAAGGTAATATGATGACTATCTAAATAGGCCTCTAAGAGCATATTAAATGCATTTGAAATATATTAAGAGTGGATCAACCATATAAGGGGCAAGGTAGTATGAAGACTGTTACCCGATGGTATCCTTTCTACACAATCATGTTTTCCTAGACATATCAACAACGATACAGACAAAAGCTGGTTTTCTAAGACCTAACATGCATATCCATCACAAGAAGCAACACCACTAAGATCTACATTCTAGGTTTTATACAATCATAAATAAACACAATAGAAGGTTTAGCCAAGCATGTTAAAGATAAAGCAAGAACAATAATAAATCAAACAACACATAGACATATTGAATGATTAAGATAATCTTACTTGATTAAAACATGAATTGAAAGAAGTACAATAGGGTTTTGAGGCCCTAAAATCGTCCCTAACAGCTGTTGTTCATCCCTTTCTTTTACTCTAAAGTTACACACTTAAAATCCTAAAAATGAATTTGTATATATAGGAAAATCGCTGTGACGGCGTCGCGTGTTAATCGTGACGCTGTCAAGAATAGAATATTCTAGATAATGGGTTGGGTCATACAATCTGACGCCGTTTAGAGATCTTGTGACGCTGTCTTGAGATGGGCTGTGACGGCGTCACGTGTAATCTGTGACGCCGTCTCCAGCTTCTGAGTAGAAATTCTTGAGAGATGTTGGTGTAGGTTCGTAGTCTTGTCCGTTTCTTCTCTAAATAAGCCCAAGTCACGTGTATTTCTTCCAAATACCTTCCAAATGCAAAATACCTGAAAAGGAACGATTAAATATCTATTTTGGGCATAAACACATGATTTAGAGGGTCAAACGACCCCGAAAAAGTGTATAAAATGACACCTCATCAAATACCTCTACACTTGGGATTTGCTTGTCCTCAAGCAAATGGGCTTTTCTACCTAGACAATAGTACTATGAGTGTCATTTTACCTACTCTTTATAAGTATTTTACAACACAACCTTCTAGACCTCGTAATTAAAAGCACAAAAAGTAAATACTAGCACCTCACATAAGTGTTTGGGATTCTCTTTTTCACTCGGGTGTATAATAAATTATAACATAAAGGGGAAATGGAAAATCAACACTCATTACCTGTCATATCATATAAATTACCATAGGCTTGGTAAAGGATCAAACCTCCACCGCTAGGCGCAATCATTATTCATTACTATCTAAGAGGTTTTTTAAAGGGTTGTGGGGTGTAGGTGTAAGATAACATATAATGGAAACGAAAACGGATGGGATACATTTGGGTGGCTTTGGGTGAATTTGGAGTGGAAAAGTTAACTAATTTTTTACACAAATACACGCTGGTTTGGTTGCTAAGCCAAGACTCAGACGAAGATATACAAACTCTACACAACTCTACATCAATCTATTTCTTTTTCTTAACATGGGGTTTATAATACGTACCCCTACACTTGAGTGTATTACATACTCGAATTTACAATTAATCAATGAACCGATTTAGGGGATCAAAATAACATGGAGATCATCTAACAAATATATGTGGGTATTGACTTAACTTTTCTTCCCTATTCGTCCGTGAAATAAATACTACCATGAATCCCAATCGTCCCAAAACTGTATTTACAAGGATAAGGGTGGGGGAACATTATTCCTGCAATACCAACATTTCCAATTATGATAACTTGTATTTAACTATTACATTTCAAACCTATGAATTTCACTCAACATTTATGTTGACTTTTTAGCATGTTTATCTTAGGTAATTAAGCAAGTTGCGGTACGGAGTGGCATGGACTCGAAGGTGTCTGAACTGTTATCATTCAAACATGAAGTTTTAGATTTTGGGACCTACATTTTGTAAAAACTCTGATTATAATGAATGATAACTAAATTTTTCCAACAACGTCTCTTTTAAAGTTGTTTTCTATGATTATGATTGTTGTATCCATGAAGTAATACCCCAGATTATCTTCTGCTGCTATATTGTAAAAATGGGGGTGTTACATACTATGCGGTCTCGGGATGCATCACAAAAACAAGTTCTAGAATTTAATATACTATCGGTACACTCAAATGAATTTTACTAACACCAGACATTCCAGAAAAGGCGACAAGGCAATGCATACATGGCCATAACGATGGAATAGACATACACGTCTACAAATCAACCTTAACTCGAACCGGGTAAAGATAAAATCATCTTGGGTTACCAATGATGGGGACCCGAATTCCTAAATATCTAAGGGCGAACCTGATATTTTTGGGTGGAATTTTGCGGTTTTGTGTTAGTCATATAAATTCCTATCCATGTGACGCTATTAATACTCGGTTTTTGTTGGTATGTGTCATAAAACATTAAATTTAGGTAAAAATTACCTTCTATGCTTTGTTTTGATATATTACATATCATTTTAAGGACAAAGTAAATGGCAAATGAAAGAATAGTTTCTAAGGCTTATTTTCCCACTACACTTAAGTTGAACATTGTCCCCAATGTTCTATATAAGTACCCATAAAAACAGATAAAGGGAAAAGAAAGCAAGTAAAAGAAACTAGTACTCCCCTGGTTTACTCAATAATGGAGAAGAAACATGCGATAACTGGTTAAATCATCCTCCAAGAATCGTCTAATAGAACTTCCTAAGAATCTCTAAAGTTCTTCTCATCAAATATAACCTGTAATCAAAGACAAAGACAACTATACCAAGCATAAAATGTGCGATTTACTAAAATACAATGTGAATTAGGGTCGACTCGATAAAACAGTAAAGATAGGATGAGAGAATTATTAAACTTATTGGTTTTGCAGGTTTAAAATTTTTTTTACATATTTTAAATGTTTTGCGAGTTTTATTTTTCAAAAATAATTAATAAAAATTTAAGTTTTCTAAACCTGGGGATTTGACATCGTTAGGGAAAACCCTGACGCTGTCACAGGTATCGTGGTGACGGCATCGCGTGTAAATCGTGACGTTGTCTCCACATTCTGTGAAAATGAAATTTTTGTTTTTGATGAAAAATTTCCTGCACTTGATTCCATAAGTTAATTTCTATACAATAGGCTGTATAAAACCTAAGATTTAACAATTCAATCATATGACTCGAAACTGACGCGAATTAATCTAAACAATTCATTTAACATGTTTGAGTTTGGCTCAAAAGCCAGATAAATTCCCCTACACTTATTATTTGTAAAATACCTTTGATTGAAATTAAGACGAGGTTAAAACCAAACAAAGCATGATTACAAGATAGTTCAAACATAATAAAATAAACAGTAAAGGATTAAAACACATAAGACATTCCTAATATGCGGGAAAAGTAAATTGGGTTGCCTCCTAAGAAGCACTTTTCTTTATTTACGAGTCTTGTAGCTAGACTCAAAGTCACACGCTTTTATGAGTCGTAGAAGTGGTCAAAGTCGATGATTTCCTTAGGACTGTCTCTTTCAGAGAGCATCTTAGTGGTGGGGATTGATTGCAGGGTTTTGGTGAACTCTTTTCCATCAGGATCGATTAATCTAATCTTGGCATGCCATGCTCCGTCTCCATTTTTGAGCGGTTTGTCCCAATTAATTGTATTTTCAATTAAGCATTCTGACTCCCGCATATTACTCTTAAGGTTAATGGGTATGGCTCCTAAAAACTCTACCATTCTCTTAAACATTAAGGTATCCTTTAAAGGATTGATCTCGGTATCTCTAGCAATTTCCCATTCTCCAGGTAAATGGCAGTCTAAGAAGTCCTTTCTAGCATAATAAGGGGCTCGTACTCCTACTCCATCTGAGCTAGGTCATGGTTTGTATGATTCCCTTTTTCCTTATGTGGTCCAATAAGGAGGTTTTTCCTCTCCAAAGTTAACTCTTTTTACTTCGAATACCGACCTAGTGATTCCTTCTCCTACTGTTATTTTGGCCATCCTATAATCTATAATTGCATTAGCGGTAGCTAGGAATCCTCTTTCTACTTACAAAGGGATTTCAGGGTCCTTTTTCATATCAATTACATAGAAATCATTTAATAGTTTTAGTTTCCTAATGTGGACTTCTACGTCTTTAACAATTCCAACGGGTTATGATTTGGTTCCGTTAGCCAATCTAAAGATGTGGTCGGTCTATTCTAATAGTCCATTGTTAAGCATTTTGAAGAGGTAATGCGGGATTATGTTTACGCATGATCCAAGATCGGCCAAGGTGTCGAAAGGTTTTGAGTCCCCTAGTCTACAAGGTATAGTGAATAGTCCGAGATCTTCCATCTTTGCGGGTACTTCACCTTGGACAAATGCTGGTCTATTTTTACCTAGCTTTAAGCTCTCTACATATTTATCTAATACAGCATAGATTGGGGCGTGAGCTAGGACTTCAAGAAGCGGTAGGTTAAGATGCAAATCTTGGAATTCATCTTCAAGAGTTGGTTCGGGCTCTTCTGGTTGTGGTGGTTCGGTTTCAATCTCAGGTTACTGTAGGCTGGTTTGAGAATTGGTTGCCTCCTTGAAATGTGCCTTGATAGCATTGATTGAGTTGGAAGGGTAAGATGAGCATTGGGGATCGATTGTTGGGTAAGAACGAGCAGACGAAACTAGATGAGTTCTCAGTTTTGGGTTCTTAACCATATTGTCAGGTAGCGTGTCCGCTATTTGATCGGTGATAGCCTTCAACACAGTGTCGATTTTGTTGGTCATCTCGCTTTGTTGTTGTTTGAAATCAGCTTCAAACTTGGATAGTCTAGCGTCTTGAGATGCCATGAATGTCACACCCCGCAATTTTCGATATTTAAAATTACTATTTTACCATTTGACTTTTCAGTTCCAATTTGACTTTTTGACTTTTGACCTCTTACGGTCACATAAAACGATTACCGCGAAATCGGTAATCTTTTTAAACGTATTTAAATTATAAATACTAATAATTATTATTATCTCTCATTGGTTATTTTATTTTTCAAACTTATTTAACTTGAAAACGAGAAGATATATATTTTCATAAGTTGACTTATCAAAAACGACCCGCTAAATTACGTTTTCATTATTCGGACTCTAAAGCAATTTGATGTAAAACGACATTCCTGACAACTATTTAGTTTTACCCGAGACACGAAACCAAGCAGAAAATGACCGAAATAGCCTCACAAAATTTTGAACGCAACTCGTACCGACCCAAAAATAATTAAATTTATATTAAATTATCACTTTTTATTAAATAAAAATATTTAATAAATTATTTAATTTTTATTCAAAAGCGGTTATTTTAAAACACGAATGTTCAAATTAAAGTTTTAAATTTTACGGACAAAGCTTGCCCGTGACACTCAATGGTACCAAATAAATAAATAATCATAATGATTTTAGTTATATTTTATAAAAACATTTATAAAATATAATCAAGTAAATACTCGTTTTTATCAGAAAAATAATTTGGAAAACAATGGCGCAAGTTTCGTATTTTGAATCATTAGTTAAGTCGCCCAAACGAGTCCCGAACCACTATTTTATAAAAGATTACTCAAAAGTTACACTTTAGGTCCCTGGGGAATATTTATAAAATCTACCCTCAATTATCTTTAACTTGTCTTTTACTTTTAAAGTTTTAGTATAAATAAAAATTTTATAAAATTTTCATTTCATTTCTCTTATATATAAACACACACTTATAACTCTCTCTCTCCCTCCTCCATCTTCCCCAAAAATCCGGCCACCCTTCCCGTCGGCCGCCGCCACTTTTTCCGGCCAACCACCGCCGGAAAACTTTTCCGGCGAATTTTCCGGCGAACCACAAAAATGATACAAAAGAGATAGATCAAGCCCGGATCTACCCGATCCACTATACCACGCGCCTCCACCTTTTCCGACGCCTCCCCTTACTCCGGCCAAACTCCACGCCATCTCCACTAACACCACCGCCTACACCCCCACCACTACCACGACTGTAGCAGCGGCACAGCCACCGCTGCCATTACCACAAACCCCATCTCACCGCCACCCTCACTGTCGTCACCACCCCGACCAGCCACCGACGCCACCTCCTCTGCCACCACAACCGCACCTCTCCACCTCGCAACCACCATCATCTCTGCCTCCATCTCGCCGGCCACCACTACACCGCTGCTATCATCACCACAGCCATCATCATCACTCACGCCACCATCTCTATCACCCCGCCGCACCACCCTTCACGGCTCAGCAGCCGCCGTAAACCACCACCATCTTCACCTATTTCTTTTATTTTATGAGTTTGGATGGTTCCTATTTTTGTAAACAATATTAACAAATTTTGTGTGGTTATATTTGTTTAAACTTGTATCGTTTTTTATTTATTTAAGTTGGTTTTGTTTATTTATTTCGGTTGATATAATTGTCCCAAAAGGGTGTTTGGATCTACGTTTTTACTGTAGCAAAGGAGTGTTTGTTTTCGCGTTTAAACTGCCGTAAGGGGGCGTTTGGTTCTGGGCTTAACAGCCTTAAGGGTGCGTTTGGTTGGCTGTAAAACAGCCAAGTAGGGTGCGTTTGGTTTTACTAAAAAGGGTGTGTTTGGTTCTGCGGACAGCAGCCCTAAAGGGTGCGTTTGGTTCGCTGTTAACCACCCCCAAGGGTGGCGGGGGGTTTGGTGACGCAGCCCCCCTAAGGGTTAGCCGTTCCTTGTGTTTTTGGTTTTGCTATACTTTGTTAATATTTAGATTTTCTGTTAATTATATAATGGAAACCACGCGGATTATAATTGAATATGGATTGATTAAGTAGGGAAAATTGTTGAGTTTTGTAAACAAGGGAAAAAAACATTGTATAATACGAATAAGGTCATGCGAATTTCTAAAAATCTTTATACTTAGTAAATTTTCATTAAAGTTTATACTATTTTAGAAACCCGATAAAATGACAAAGTTATATAGTTTTTAAGATTATTAAAGTGTTATTTTACAATAAATCGGTAAATAAACGAAAACTATACTTTTATAAACAAAACAACCAGTTTAGTTAAAACGCGCAACGGAACACTAATATATATAAAATATTATTTTATAATCCTAATAGATAAAATAATAAGTTTTGTAAAAACTTTAAAAACGTCATTTATCTAATTCATAACTTTAAAACGTGTATTTACTTTTACGCAAGAACTTTTTATTAACTTAATTAGTGACTTTCGAAAACATGTCGAATTATATTATTACCATTATATTTTAATCACGTATCTTATATAATACTTATAAAGTATTATATAAAGTATTATATACTTATAAAGTATTATATACTACGACTTTTCCTTTTGAATGTTTGTCTTTATTATATACTTCACCATATGAATTATATAATTGTTCATTTTTCATATGTAATATATATACGGAATATATTACATACTTTTGAGGTGTGTTTTTCGTTTCTTTCTCCCATTTATTTTATTTAACCCAACCACCAAACTCATCCAACTTGAAATCCAAATCCCTTATCAACTAGTCGCGTTGATGTACTCATCCATCGGTAAACCCAAATTCATCATTCTAAACTAGTGGGATTTAGCTGTTAAGTTAAGCTACAACTTCTTGGTCGAGCCGATCCGTTCTCCGTTTGTGCTGTGCTTATTTGCATTTCTGCTAGTTGCTCTGCAACATCAAGGTGAGTTCATAGTCTCGCATTTCAATCTTTTCAATGTTTTATAAACCCGCGAGGGGAATACATGCTCGTTTACAAACTTGTATATTTTACTACAGTACAATTACCTTTCAATACTTTGTGAGTTCATAGCCCCACATTTTACTCGTTTTGAATAAATGTTTTATTATCTTTTGGGGTGAGAAACATGCTCGTTACAAACTTGTTTACGTTACCGAATTTCAAACTCGATTACACACTAATTACAGAACATGGTTATTGATTGTTATCACATCTTTTCTTTTTACTTATGGAAATTAGTACTTAAAGTTGTTTAGAATTAATATGGTTATTTCTCATGGGGGACAAAGTGTTTTCAGTTACATCTACTAATTAAGTGTTGCCTAAGTTTGCCTTATAAAACCTCGATCTACTGCCCATTTATCATGAACTTGTTTAATTTCTCGAACGCGGAGTGAACCGGTTGAAGGAATGAGCGAGTGAATAAATAGATCTATTGGGACTAATTATCCCTATCCGGGTAAGCATGCACTTACTTGTTTCTGTCGTCGTAAGAACAACGGAGTATGATTTAATGTCGGATTATTTACTTTGTGAGTGGGTTCTTTGTTTGGCGACATAAGCTTATTTGGCAGGAATACTTTTGCAACAGGATTGTAACATGCCCTGATGTTGACTTAATTAGCTTCTGGTCTGGTATGAGCTTTTTTGCGCAACAAGTATACACTTTTCATGCGATTTTGTATTAGTTATAATAGTCGAATAGTGCTTTGTACGTAAAGTTATATCTCACCTATAACTGTACGTGCGTACTGTAAACTTGTGGTTCACCTACTTTCGATGAAACGTTTATGATTATTAATGTTTTTCGTTATACATTGAGTGAAGTGTAGTCACTAACGTTTTTTGCTCATAAATGTTTTACTTAAACCTATGAATTCACTCAACTTTATGTTGACCGTTTTAAGCATGTTTTTCTCAGGTGCTTAGCTTTGGACTTCTCTGATGTGCTATGTGGAGTCTACGTGCAATATGATACTCTTTCAAGACTTATCAAAATATCATACTCGTTGTCTTTTGAAAACCAAACTTATGCTTCCGCTACATTTTACTTATGCTTCCGCAAATGTTTAATTTCCTTTAAATATTGTAAAACTTATTTATTATTAAACCAATTGCAAACGAGTTTTATGATTTTATATAACGTCATTTGTGGTCGTTCTCTTGTGCTTGTGTTCGGATTATGATGACGTCACGCCCTCGGACACGTATTCCGTCCAGGCCACGTCTGATCTAGCGTCTTAAGATGCCATGAAGTTAGATAACAATCCTTCCAGATTTGATTGATTATTGAAAGGCTGAGGATTGTTATTGAAGGAACGGATTTAGAATGAACCGTTGGGTTGGAACCGGTTAGGTGGGTTTGAAAATTTATTTTGGGAATTTTAGGGTTGTCTCCACCTAAGGTTTGGGTGACTTTTCCATGACGGATTATAGGTGTCACCAAGATTGTTTTGCTTGGGCTTGAAAGTATACCACTTACCTCCCGCTTCATCGGTACGCGAGGATGCGTAGTCAACAAAGGCTTGTTCGGGGTTTTCCATGCAATACTGAGTGTCATGGGTACCACTGCAGATTTCACATTAGGTAGTAATTTTGTTCACTTGAGTAGGTTATGTCAGAGCAAAATGAGCTTCCATCAAGCGTTGGACTTGATTTTTGAGCTCGATGAGGCGGCGGTCGGATGTATTCGGGACATCTTGAGGCAAAGTGATTGCCTTGTCCGGCTTAGCAAAATCGCTTGGGTTATTCCAACTTTCATTATCATAGAGGGCGAGGTCCTTTAATAGTGCCCAGGATTCTTCGGCGTTAAGGTCACAAAGCTTACCACCAGCCGATTGGTTAATGGTTCGTCTTGTGACAGGATTGACATGGTCATAAAAAATTTAGACTTAGAGCCAAAGGTCGATGCCATGATGAGGGACTTTTTGGAGTAAGTCCTTGAAATAAGTCCATGCTTCGGATAGAGATTCTCCATGATGTTGTCGGAACATCAGGATATCATTGCAGAGTTTTACGGTCCTTCCCGATGGAAAGAATTGAGCAAGGAATCATGCAGTAAGATCCTCCCATGTGGTGATGGATCCTGCTAGAAGACGTTCAAGCCAAGTGCTAGCTTGATCGCGAAGGGAAAATTGAAATAAACGCACGCGCGTTCTTTCCCTATTGTCACTGTCAAGGTCAAGTGAGTCCACAAGTTTTAAGAAATTCTTAAGGTGTTGATTATGATCCTCGGACCGAAGTCTATGGAATGAGCATCCGTTTTGCACCAACCGGATGGTGTCAGATCGAAGAGTTACCACATTGTTCCCTACGGGGAGCTCAATGGTATTCCTATAGCCATTGTGGCTAGGTTTGGAGTAGTCTTCTAGAGTACTGATAGGATTCTCGTCTCCTATAGTGGTTGACAAGAATAGGTTACGAAACAGATAACACAAAGAAAAGATAGACTACGAGAAAGCTAATATGCGGAAATTAAATTCTCACTTAAAAGGATTCAAGCAAGTAGAACTAAGCTAAACTATGATCAAAACCTATCTATTCCCCGGCAGTGGCGCCAAAAACTTAATGTTCGGTTGTCGTAATGACTTCTTTACAAGAAGTTTTACAACTCCCTAGGCAATGTACCTAATCGTTCTAGTGTAGTATAGGCAAGACTCGAGGGTTGTTACCGTTCTCTAGGGGAATAGGTTAGGAAGGCTTGATCATGGTCTAATAGAATTCTAAGGGTTAAGGGAAGATTCTTTTTGTATTTTTATATTTTATGAAAGCAGTAAATCATATGATTGAGAGGTGGTTTGGTTTTAGCTATTAACTAAATATTATCTAAACTAATGGTGATAACAATATAATAAAAGACTGTGTTTACTTAATCATGTATTACTCTCTAGATTGCTTCTCCTAGTGTCATTGCTTTGTCACACTTGTGATGATCTATGTAATTATTTTCTAAGTCATGAACAAATTACACGAACCCGCCGTCTACTTAGTATTCCGTTAGAGCAACGCACAAGTAAGGTAGTATGAAGACTATTACAAGGCCCCTAAGGGTATACTAAGTGCATGTGAAATATATTAAAAGTGGATCAACCATATTAGGGGGCAAGGTAGTATAAAGACTGTTACCTAATGGTATCCTTTCTACACAATCATGTTTTTCTAGACATATCAACAGCAGTACAGACAAAAGCTAGTTTTCTAAGACCTAACATGCATATTCATCACAAGAAGCAACACCACTAAGATCTACATCCTAGGTTTCATACACTCATAAATAAACACAATAGAAGTTTAGCCAATCATGTTAAAGATAAAGCAAGAACAGATAGGAATCACACAACAAGACATATTGAATGATTAAATAAGTCTTACTTGATTAAAACATGAAGTGAAGGAAGAACTACAGGGTTTTTAGGCCCTAAAATCGTCCCTAATAGCTGCTAAACGAACTAGGGTTCATACCCTCTTTTTATTCTAAAGTTACACCCACAACGGCGTCGCATTTTAATCATGACGCCATCGTGAATAGAATATTCTAGATAATGGGGTAGGTCATACACTCTGACGCCATTAAGAGATCTTGTGACGCCGTCGTGGTAGAAAGTTTGACGGCATCACGTGTAAACTGTGACGTTGTCTCCAGCCTCTAAGGAGAATATCTTGAGCAATGTTGGTGTAGGTTCGTAGTCTGGTCCGTTTCTTCTCCAAATGAGCCCAAGTCACATGTATTTCTTCCAAATGCCTTCCAAATGCGAAATACTTGAAAATGAACGATTAAGTACCTATTTTGGGCATTAACACACAATTTAAGGGGTTAAATGACCCTAGAAAATGCATAAAATGACACCTCATCATGCTTCATCAGATAAGTATTCCTACATTAAGCAATAGACAGTGTGATGTGGATGATGTTGATTATAAGGATGTTGAATACTCTAAAAAAACTACATGGAAGTGCCTTATAGAGGATTGGTCTAAAGTGGAATAGAATCAGGTTGTTTGGTTTTCTCAGTGTAATCCCAAATAAGCATTCATTTTTGTGGATGTCCATTCAAGGTAAATTACTTTCACAAGATTATTTAATGGCATGGAATCCAGGGGATGTCCTAAAATGTTCTATCTGTATTGTGTTGCTGATAGCCATAGCCATTTATTCTTTGACTGCTCTTATTATTTGAAAGTTTGGAAGAGGATTCAGGTTAAAAGCAATATGTACAGAAGGAGCCATAGTATCAGAATGTAGTAGATGTGACAGCAGCCAAAGCCTTCAAGAAAAATACTAACCATATTGCTGATAGACTCATTCTTTCAGCGCTTATGTGTACTATAGTGGGAATGAAAGAAATAAGAGGGTGTTTCAAAATACTTCCAAAACTGAAGATGAATTGGCTGGGTGCATTAAGAATAATGTGGGAGATATGTTGAAATGCTTGAAGGTTAAAAAAACATGTGATGTGTTGGCAGTTGCAAATAAATAGGGCTTAAAGTGGGAAAAAGATAAATTAATCTATGTGGTATGACTGCAGTGGATTTTGTTTGCTATAAAAGGAATGTAGAGGATAACTATGAATACTTGATAAGTATTCAAGTGACTATTATATGGTTGCTTCTATTAGATCTAATGGAATTGGATTTGGTTTCTTGCAGACAAGAGTGTTATCTATTCTGCATATTATAGGTTAATATACCTTCTCTCATATCTTCTACTTTAGGAGGATTTGAGAATATTGAAGTTCACTACATTAGATGGTCGTGTAAATTAGGAGGTCAGGCTCTTTTTGCTATGCTTTTTGTATGCAGGTTTTGGGTAGGCCTTTTTTAGGTAACCAAATGTCCAGTATATAAGCTTATAGCATAAGGAGTTGGGCTTTTTCATAAAGTAGGTTTCCTAATTGTGAAGGGAAAGTGAACTTGGTGGGCAATACATGCGCTTTAAATACAGAGTTGTGAAAGATAAAAGTTCTTGGTCTTAGCATTGTATTGCCAAAAGAGGTTAGGTTGGATTCTCTTTGAAGGTGTATTCGTGACTGATGATGCATGTTTGGTTTTTCTTTTCTAACTATGATAGTGAGGGTGTTGCTACTGTCATATGGCTGGGAAGAAAATATTCATGACATGTAATCAGTTGGGTATAGCCCCTCTTAGCAGAGTAAGGGTGCTATAACTTTCATGTTAAGGCCTGCTGATATGATCTCCTAAGACATTATAGATGTTGGTTGAACAACAATCAGGGAAATGTTAAAGCTAAGCCTGTTTCACAGTTTGAATTTCAACCCAAAAGGAAAAATGGGGAAAATATGCAAAGCAATGGTAGTAAAAAAAATAGAACAGAAAACTAACCACCATCAACAATACTTCCGGTATTATTCAAGAAGGTTTTAAAGATTAGGAAGGTCATAACTCGAGGAACGGATAACATGTCCTAACCACCAGTAAGTCAGTAACACTTGTAGTAGGACTAAATAAATTCACATAAATGACCAACTACTATTCATTCTTTACACACTTCAAGCCTATGTGTATCCTGTTATATAAACCACTATACTAAATAAAAGAGCAAGAGATATCCATTAATAAAGATAGTTACAACTAATAGCTCCTCCACCACCTTATATAACACATTACAATGACTTTGGTGCATCATAGTATAGTGGAAAAGCAAGCCTTTTTGTTCTTGCTCTTCAGTTGTACAGTGAATTTAGAGTCATAATTTACATACAACTTGATTATATCATTTTTTGGCATGAAGACTACGTATATACACAAATTTAACCGCACTCAAGTTGATATAGTTAACCTTTCTGCCATTCCAGCAAACAAAAATAGGTATTGATACTTCGAATTTGAAAGGGTGGTTCACAAGCCACAACAAAGCAATGAGCCTAACCATCTCACCGGCTATTTGATTTCTGTAACTTCACTCCCGTACAACAACCTTAGTTTAATTCATCCACAATTCCTGAGTCTGCACACCAGCCACCCTCATCTGATAAAGGAACTTAATGTATTCAACAAGGCACCCATTTTGTACCAAACTAGTCAGCATAGCCTTCCAACACACACGATTCCTCCTAATTTCATTCGTATCAAAAACCCTTTTCGCATCATTCATCAACCCGAACTTCCCATACATACTAACCAACCTACATTGCACATAACTCTTTGAAGCCAATCCTAACTTAATTGCATTAGCATGAACCTGTTCACCATAGTTTCCATCGTCACTTATCTTAGAACAAGAACTAAGTACACTAGACAACATAAAACTATTCTTCCTAACTGTTGATATAAATTAGCTTCTAGAAAGATGAGTTAAGCATGTGAAGTTAATGGCGGGCCATTGGAATATCAAACAATTTGGCAAATGGTTGATGCAAATTGCTTGAAAATGAACTGGCGCCTATAATGCATGTATGTACACATGCATGCACATGGATTGTGGCATGATATTATGGTCAAATATGGAGGCAATATCATGCGCCTAACTTCTGTATTCACATTGACCGAATGGTGTTTACTACCATTATAAATAGAAGTACATGCAAGCTTAGTTAAAGCATCCTATTCCAAAGCAAGTATACAACAAAGAGTCTCCAAGTAGTGTGTGTGCGGTTATTAGAGAGTTTGTGTTATATCTCCTAATTACAAGAGATAAGTGTTAATCTTTGTAATTAGAGAGACGATGTAACTCCTAATTTTCATCATAGTGAAACATTTCTTTCCTTGCCTGTGGTTTTTACCCTATTGGGGTTTTCCACGTTATATCCGTGTGTCATCTTTTATTGCATTTCATATTTTAGTTGTGGTTTTGCTTCAGTCCGGTGTTACTTTTCTCAACAAGTGGTATCAAGAGCTAAGGTTGGGTGTGTGTATAATTATTTATCGTATGCTCTGTGGTTGCCACTTATAAGTGGACCCTCCACATCAAAGATAAATAAGATTATACTCACCTAAAAGGTGTTCGTTACTATTATTGGCAAATAATAGTTTTGTCGAAAAGTTAATTGTGATTGTTGCAATGGCGACAAAATTTGAAATCGAAAAATTCAATGGGAATAATTTTTCATTGTGGAAATTAAAGATGAAGGCTATCCTTACAAAGGATAAATGTTTAGCGGCCATTGGTGAAAGGCCAGCTGAGGTCACGGATAACAGTAAATGGGCCGAGATAGACGAAAATGCTATAGCAAACCTTCATCTGGCACTAGCAGATAGATTTTTGTCAAGCATAGAGGAGAAGAAGACTGCAAAGGATATTTAGGATCATCTTGCTCGACTGTACGAGGCAAGATCGCTCCACAATAAAAAATTTCCTTAAGAGGAAACTTTATGCTCTTCGCATGATGGGATTTACTTTAGTGACTGAGCACGTTAATAATCTTAATACTCTATTTTCTCAGCTCACGTCTTTGAGTTGTATAATAGAGCCACAAGGACGTGTAGAAATTCTACTTCAAATTTTACCTGACTTATATGATCAGCTTATTATCAGCTTAACCGGTAATGTTCTTACTGACTATCTAGTCTTCGATGATGTTGCAGCTGCTATTTTGGAAGAAGAAAATAGGCACAACAATAGGGAGGACAGGTAAACCAGTTTAAGACAGGTGGAAGCTTTGGTGGTGACGAGAGGGAGATCAATGAAACCTGGCTCCAGTTGGAGTCACAATCATGGTAAATCTAAAATAAGAAATAAGAAGAATTTTAAATGTTTCAAATATGGTAAGTAGGGTCACTTTAAGAAAGATTGTCGGGGTTTGAATACCTCATATCCTTAGGGAAATGTCGCTAGCACTTCTAATGATGGTATCGCTCTGTGTTGTGAAGCATCGGTTGCAAATGAAGATAGAAAGAGATTTGCAGATGTATGGTTGTTCGATACGGGAGCTAGTTTTCATATGACCGTAAGAAGAGAATGGTTTCATCAATATAAACCAATCTTTGGAGGCGAATCTGTGTACAGTTGAAATGATCATGAGCTAAAGATCATTAGAATTGGAAGTGTCATGGTGAAGATGCATGATGGTATAGTTTGTACTATTTAGGACGTGCGACACGTGGAGGGCTTGAAAAAGAATCTATTGTCTCTAGGACAATTGGATGATCTTGGTTGTAAGGTGGAAATACAATACAAGATCATGAAAATTATAAAAGGCACGCTTGTACTTATGAAAGGAGAAAAGGTGGCTGCAAACTTATACCAACTGAAGGGAGAAATAATGTAGGAGGCAGAAGCATCGGTTGCTTCACATAGTCGACGTAATAGAGTTGCAATTTTATAGCATCAGAAGCTTGGACATATGTCAGAACAAGGAATGAAGATTCTTGTGGAGAGGAAGCTAATTCATGTCATCACAAAGGTTTCTTTACCTTTTTGTGAGTATTGTGTTATCAGCAAGCAGCATCGCCTAAAATTCAAGGCATCAAATTCTAGAAGTGTTTCTATTCTAGAATTAGTTCACTCTGATGTGTGGCAAGCACTGATTTTATCCCTGGGATGAGTAAAGTATTTTTTATCTTTCATTGATGATTATTCCAGGAGATATTGGGTGTACCCAATCAAGAAAAGTCTGATGTGTTTGAAGTTTTCAAAGAATATAAAGTGCGGGTTAAACTTGATTCTGGAAAGAAAATCAAGTGTTTAAGGACAGATAATGGAGGTGAATACACAGGTGATGAATTTGATCTTTTTTGCAAACAAGAAGGAATCAAAAGGTTGTTTACTACAACATAACTCCTCAACATAATGGAGTGGCAGAGCAGATGAACAGAACCTTGTTAGAAAGAGCAAGAGCAATGTTGGTAACTGCAAGCTTGGGAAAATCGTTCTAGGCAAAAGCAGTAAATACCGCCTATTATGTGATAAATCGTTCACCTTCAACTACGGTTGAGTTAAAGACACCGATGGAGATGTGGACGGGAAAGCCAGTCAACTATTCAGACCTTCATATATTTGGAAGTCCTGTGTACGTAATGTACAATTCTCAAGAAACTACAAAGCTGGATTTAAAATCCAGAAAATGCGTGTTCTTGGGGTATGCTGATGGAGTAATGGGGTATCGCTTGTGGAACCCCACTACCCACAAAGTAGTCTTCAGCAGAGATGTTGTCCTTATGGAAGACAAAATTAAAGAAATTAAAGAAGGTGATAGTACTACAAGAGAAACTACATCAATACAGATGGAAAATGAATTTCAGTCGAATGTGTTGATCCCAGTCCGAATAGATCTTTTTAGCCTGTTAAGGGTGGTAGCCAATTTGGATAGATCCAAACTAACTACAAAAGAAACAATAACTATAAACAATATAAGTTATGTGGAAACTAACTTATAATGCTAAGAAGAACAATGAATAAAACAGAACTTTGAATACTATTAATCTGCTAGGTTACAGATTGCTAACTATTAATATTTGTGAAACTCATATCTAACTAGTGCCGTAGGGTTCCTTTTATACACCAAGGAAACCCTAATGGGCTTACAAAACATGTGAAGAGATAATGCATATCTATTCCTATTTTAACTCATGCATATCTCCTAACAGTACTAACTATATTTGCTAGCAGTACTAACTTACTACTAAAAGTAATAACTCTACTACCAGTACTAACAGATGTACT